>JAVJIX010000045.1:3062500-3065000 GCA_036785185.1 Paratrypauchen microcephalus | reverse complement strand
AACGAACGCATGCAAGAGCCGCGGTGGTCTAATCCTGGTTTAGACCTGGTTTAGACCTGGTTCAGACCTGGTTCAGACCTGGTTCAGACCTGGTTCAGACCTGGTTCAGACCTGGTTCAGACCTGGCACGGTTTGAGCACGGGTCTCGTGCTTGAGCCCCGCGCCGGGTCATGTTGCGCTATCACACACGTGTCCACGCGCACACACACCGCCCTCCCCCTTCCCCCCCACACTTCACTATTAATACATTTTGTTGAAAATCTATGAAAGTTTGAGTGTTTAAACGAGAGACAAATGTGAGAAAAGTTTAAATCCAGTCTGAGAAAAGCGTATAATGTGTGTGGCTGAGCGCGCATTATTTGAATTTTTGAGATTTCGCGTTTAGTAACTTGAATTTTCTTTCGTATCTAGAGACCAAAATTTAACGTGAAGGCGTTTCGTAACTTGAAATTTTCATTTGTTGGGTCTTTCGTAAGGTGAGGTACCACTGTACTTTATTTTGTAATGTGCAGTTTAGATTTAGTTTATTTTATTTTGTAAAGTGCAGGATACAGTTTAGGTTCAGGTTTAGTTTATTCAAAAGGAACAGTGCAGTTTCATGAAACACATGGTTAAAAAGACAGAATTATCCAGAAGGCAAAGAGCACACAAACATACACAATATAACACAAAATACATATACACACTTCCTATACAAGAAAGAACACGACATCACAACAGATCACAACATGTGATCAGAACATGTGATCAGAACGTTTGATCAGAACGTTTGATCAGAACTTCACACAGGTTTATCTTTAGTGCTGCTGCTGTAGGTGTCGATAAGCCACATTTTCAGTTTTTTTTGTGAAGGCCTCGAATGTTGTGAGTTTAACCTCCTCAAGCACTCGCGCTCCTCACTGACTGGAACGACTCACTCAAAGTGCTCCTCACATCAGGCCGACTCACTAAAAGTGCTCCTCACACTAGGCCGACTTACTAAAAGTGCTCCTCACACTAGGCCGACTTACTAAAAGTGCTCCTCACACCAGGCCGACTCACTAAAAGTGCTCCTCACACTAGGCCGACTTACTAAAAGTGCTCCTCACACCAGGCCGACTCACTAAAAGTGCTTCTCACACCAGGTCGACTTACTAAAAGTGCTCCTAACTGACCAGGCCGACTTACTAAAAGTGCTCCTCACATCAGGCCGACTCACTAAAAGTGCTCCTCACTGACCAGGTCGACTTACTAAAAGTGCTCCTCACATCAGGCCGACTTACTAAAAGTGCTCCTCACATCAGGCCGACTTACTAAAAGTGCTCCTCACACCGGGCCAACTTAATAAAAGTGCTCCTCACTGACCAGGCCGACTTACTAAAAGTGCTCCTCACATCGGGCCGACTCACTAAAAGTGCTCCTCACATCAGGCCGACTCTCTAAATGTGCTCCTCAAATCAGGCCGACTCACTAAATGTGCTCCTCACACCAGGCCGACTGTGCTCCTCACACCAGGTCGACTTACTAAAAGTGCTCCTCACACCAGGCCGACTAACTAAAAGTGCTCCTCACACCAGGACGACTTACTAAAAGTGCTCCTCACACCAGGCCGACTAACTAAAAGTGCTCCTCACAGCTTAAGCCTTTATTGGTCTCACACACAATGACACACAGTGACACACGGGAGAAATTTGACTTCTGCATTTTACCCATCCTTTTCAGGAGCAGTGAGCAGCCATCTTTTTCGGCGCCCGGGGGGCAGTACCCTGAAGGGTCTTGCCCAAGGACCCACACTGGTTAGCTCATTGCCCGGGGGGGATTGAACCCACAACCCCCAGGGGGAAAGTCCATGACTTACCAGTTGAGCTAACCAGCTGGTTTGACCACTGGGTCGACTTACTAAAAGTGCTCCTCACTGACCAGGCCGACTTACTAAAAGTGCTCCTCACATCAGGCCGACTCACTAAAAGTGCTCCTCACACCAGGTCGACTTACTAAAAGTCCTCCTCACTGACCAGAACGACTTACTAAAAGTGCTCCTCACACCAGGCTGACTCACTAAAAGTGCTCCTCACACCAGGCCGACTCACTAAAAGTGCTCCTCACACCAGGCCGACTCACTAAAAGTGCTCCTCACACCAGGCCAACTTACTCTAATAATTACGTCTTTTAATTGGGGATCATTTCCAGATTAGTCCGCGGCGCCTCCGCAGAAGACTGGCCCGGCTTCATCTTTACCAACGGAGATGCAGGGTTTTCTCCAGATCTCGAAATAACTCTGTTTTCTCGAGATCACAAGTTAATTTTCTCGTTATTAAGGTGGAAAAGAATCATTATGAACATGGGCTCTGTCGGGTTTCGTACTGTCCCAGTTTAAGATGCTGTATTTTTTAAAAATTGGGACAGTTCCTTTTAGTTTATACTAAAAGTTTTCTACTTTTTGTTACAGGGAACTGAAGAAGGCATCTACTCGGTAAACTTTATCTTAAACACTTTATTACTACTACTACTGCTACTGCTA
>JAVJIX010000045.1:3002500-3060000 GCA_036785185.1 Paratrypauchen microcephalus | reverse complement strand
GATAATCTGTCCCTTTGATGCAGAAATATTATGATAATCTGACTCACCCATAAGAACGCGGTCAGCTCCGTAGTAACAGTTTGCCGTGTTGTCGATAGTTTGCGTATCCACGTGTATCACGCTGTATATCCACAGACTTTAATTATCCGGAGCTCCGGAGAAAGGGACATATCCCGAACGTATCAGTGAATTTGGCCTTAAGGTGAGGGATTTTCATGCCTGCAGTGAAGCGGCGAAGCAAGTACTACAGCAACTTGTCTTGCGGTGACTTCCGTAAACATTGAGCACGCTCGCTGTGTATGACCTCGTCGTGTCCTCTGGGGCACATGCGCAAAAAATCGGATTACACAAAAAAATCGGAATTGAGCATTAAGCCTTGACGATCGACTGACACTTGGCCCCCGAGGTACCGGTCGATCGCGATCGACGCATTGAGCACCCCTGGATTAGACGATAGAATGTGATTTTCAACATTAAATCATAGTAGTTTTTTACACTCCCTAGTGTTCCATAGGCGTGTATCAGTCCACGTGCTCTTGTACTTGTTCTGGTACAAGGTTTGTTTCTAGGGTGACCAGATGTCCCTGTTTACCCGGGGCAGTCCCAGTTTTACAGAAGAAATGTCCCTATTTTTGACCAGTCTGATCCCTGCCAACAGTAAATGGAGGAATATATTGTCATTTGTTTGATAAGATACAGAAAATTGAGCTTGAAAATTACTATAAGAAAAAAAAAAGCACCGTCAGAAGTCCCTCTGATTATGATTATGACCCACAAATTAAGTTAAGAATGGACAATGTTTAGGGTGACCAGACGTCCCTATTCACCCGGGACAGTCCCCGTTTTGAGCCCCGTGTCTCCTGTCCCTGCAGATTTATCCAAAACCAGTGATTTTTTTTTTTTTTTGTAAAAAACAACAAAAAAGACCCACACTAAACTATTTACAGAAACCTGGGAGTTTACAGGAACAGAAATACAATCAAAAACATTGTATTAATCCATTAATCCATTTGTTCCAAATACTATAAAATTTGTCTCTTGTTGTTTACTGAATAAGTTTGCTTTTCCATCTTGAAAATGTCAGAAATGATGTCAGTCCAGCCCCGTCCAGTGAAGGCAGAACAGGGGTTACATATTTTTTGTGATGTTCTTTTTGCTTGTAACAACTTCTTATCACTTCTCCGCTCCAGAAAAGTAACTTGACCAATACAGAGTTTCAAAATCAAATGGTAAATTTACTCCAAAAACTAACTTTAATCTTGCGTGGATTTAACTCCAATATCTTTTTAATTTGGGGCAAGCCCAAAATATGTGGTAAAGATTCCCCTCCTCAGAACTGCACTTCCTCCGATTTGTCCCAGTTTTATACAAAAAATATCCCAGGTGTGTCTATTTTGGACCAGTTTAATCCCTGCCAACAGTAAAGAGACGTATTAATTGTCATTTTTTTTAGGTAAAATACAGAAAAACTGCTTAAAAATTACCAAAACAAAAAGAAAATGGGACTAGACTCATGTTCATGTGCAGAACAGTTCTCCTTAATTTTGCAGTCGTTTCACAATTTTATTATTACCAGTTTAGTCCCAGTTTTTAATTTAGAAAACCTGGTCACCCTAGTCCTTTCCATCGTGTAAATGTAATCTTTTAGTATCAATACCTACTAGTTTTAGCATTGATAAATATCCGATTTTCGAGCCTAATCCTGTTTGTCTTAATCCTGGTCCGAAATGTTTTTTTTGTTTTTTTTGTTGTTGCTGTAATTCTTTGCATAATTTTAGATTTTGTCGCAGCTGAAATGTTTTGGTAGACTTGCGGTAGATTGGATGGATTTTATTTTGTATTTCCGACTTTGCGCCTGTAAAATTTGAAGTGTTCAGTTCTGTGTTTCGCCACCAGGTGTCAGGGATGTCGGAGAGGCAACAACACTGTTTTTCTCTACTATTATTATGGCTGCATTTGAACTTTTGTAATAAATACGTTCTTCTATGCCATTGTATCTGCTTTCTTTTTTTATGTGTGTGTTTTTTGCGGTTGACGCTTTTGACCCACATAAAACGCTGCACCAAACACAAATAGTTCACCAGTCCAACACCAATGACCTACAAAGCCTTTTCACTTTGCAGCCAGTGTTGTTTTGTGTCAGTTTTTAAAAAGAAATAAGCCTCAACACGCACGGTTCTTAACGCAGCCTTATGGTGTGTCCAATGTTTTCAGAAATGAACAGATTAAAGCAGGGGTGGGCAATGTTTTTGACTCGTGGGCCACAAAAGGTTCTAAAATTTGACAGAAGGGCCGGACCAGGAGCAGCTGGATTTAGTGTTTTGGTAAAAACACTAAAAATACGAAGACCTTTATTTGTTTAAAATCATGCTGATGGCCAGTCAGAAAGTTGTAACTAGGAACTGGCTAAAAAGTGACTCATTGGAACTGAAACAGTGGATTGAAATAATTGAGGAAATGTATTTGATGGAAAGAATGACTCATTATCTAAGGTTGAAGGCGGCAAATTTGAGAAAAGTTGGTCTAATGGATAGACTATAAGAACAAGAGAAATGTATATATATTTTTTCCTTTTTGTTTGCTTGTTTGTTTTTTCAGTAGAACCCCACAGATTTTGCTGTTCTATACCTCTGTTTTTGAAAAAGCATAAACAAAAAGTAAAAAAAAAAAACTATAAATAACATGTGCTTTATTTCAATTAAAAATGAACAAAAACATAATGTCCATCTTTCAAGTTCCCTAGTATTTAGCTTTTTATTGAAATGACTCTTAAAACACATAAACTTTTATTAATAAAATACAGCTTTTTAAAATGATTAATAGTTTTAAAGTACTGAAAGTTCTGAGTAAACATGGAGCAAAACGCCGCACCTCAACAAAGGTCAATATATGTAGTCCGTCAGCTGTTGGAAAGCACCAGAATTGCAGGGAAATTAAAACATTAAAACATTAAAGATCCCATGACATGGTACTTCTTGATGCTTTTATATGGCTCCTTAATGGTTCCCTAATACTGTAAATGAATCCGTCTTCAAAATCAACACTCACTGCATGAGATATGACTCTGACAGTCTTCATGAGGCTAGATATGTGTCTAAAATGCTTTATTCTGAGTGTTGCTGCTTCAGTGCAAATGAGAAGGACAGAGAGATTGGCTAAGGAGCGGGTGGGGGGTGGGGGGGGGGGGGTGGAAGACAGTCTCTCATCTGTCTTCCGTGTTTAACACAGGAAGACAGATGAGAGACTTTGCAATGAAAAAAAGCATATTTACACAGAAAATAAAATTAAACCACTGGTATTTCAGAGGTCCAGAGGGTCGGGTAAGGGACTTGCGAGCCTAGAAACATTCGGACGTGCCTCCAGGTAAATAAAAAAACGCATTCCGCATTGCGTAGCGCATTCACAGTCCAAACTCTATGGGCGGGATATACAGGGACGCTGAGCGGAGACAGAGGGAGGGGCTGGAGCTGCATTTGCCGATCTGACGTCAAAAAGGTGCCTTGTCCGAACTCGCCCGTTTCAACACTGTTTTTTTGTAACGCAGAAAAGGATCGCAAATGCTCAGTTGCTCACATTAACGTTCAAAAACCTCAGAAAGTGAAAATTTCATGCCATGGGACCTTTAACAAGAATTATTAATATAATTTCTTCAAGCTTAACGGGCCGCATATGGCCCCCGGGCCGTAGTTTGCCCATGCCTGGATTAGAGCCACACTGAGAAACTTTACTCCCAAAAGCAGCATGTTTCTATTGCATTTGGACTTTTTTTTTTCCATTTGGGACATTTTTATTGCATTATACAATGAAAATGAAAACACACCTCCCTCTGCTTAATTGGATCCATAGATTTTTTTTCTTCCATATATTGTTTATTTGATGTTCACTTTTTCAATAGAAAAAAACAAAACAAAACAAAAAAAACCCACATAAACTGCTAATGCACAACATGTACAAAAAAAAACAGCCTGCACAACCATGTCTAAAGTTTTGCAATAAGAAACGAGTCCTTTGGCGTTTGAGGTTGAGTGTCTGTTTCATATAATCCATATCCCATCCTGGGTTTGAAAAGACGGTGTTTTTTGAAACATTGTCGTGTGGACGAGCAAAACGTGGCTTTAGGAAAATGATGACGTCATGATGTTTGTTTGCTGAAGAGAAAGGACTTTAGCCGTTTCCCAATTCAGCGAGTGCACGGTTCGGAGTGTGGTTGGAGGAGGATGTGCGTCATATCCGGCGCGACAACTGCTGTTCCATTTAGTTTTTGTCCCATGCACAGTTAAGACGCAGTCCGAACACCGCCATCGTTTCCATGGAAATCGGGGCGTGGACCGAGTATGCAAACATGCACGCTTCGCACACTTAAAAGCCCCAGCATGCACAGCGCGGCAGGATATATGACTACAAAGATGGACTCGCCAGCAACATCCACATGTGACAGTTGCGACTTCACTATAAAATGTGTGTACTGGCAGACATCCCAAGTTCCAAAAACTCATTTCAAACTACACCCTAACCCTAACCCCCGGGAGATGTTTCCTAACCCTGACCCTACACAAAAGAGAAGGCCACTTATTTTAACAACTTTTTAGTAACGTAACTGAGTTCTTAAACATTAAACTTTAAAATTAAACATAAACTTTAAATCAAAAATTAAAATTAAATATGTTATTTGTGTTTAAACATTTCAAATATATGTCCATGTTTGCATAAAACACCTGTCACCAGCCTATTTTACACACAGTGCACCTCACCACAGTGCACCTCACCACAGTGCACCTCACCACAGTGCACCTCACCACAGTGCACCTCACCACAGTGCACCTCACCTCAGTGCACCTCACCACAGTGTCATCATTTTTCACCCTCATCAGACAGGGATATATTTTAGTATATTCTTTAGTATATTTTGCCGTAAAATAAGTTTTATATTTTCATTTTTTAGCTTCTGCCATCTCGCTGCACTAAATTATAATTTCTGAGAAAGTAAACTGAAGCCCGCCCACACTGAAAGCTGATTGGCTAGTTTTGCTGAGTGTAACCAATCAGCGCGTTCTCTGGCCAGCGCACGTTTAAACACACACACACACACTCACACACTCACACACACACACACACACACACACACACACACACACACAGACACACACACACACACACACACGCAGGTTCTACAAGCGCAAATTTTCTCTCTCTCTCTCTCTCTCTCTCTCTCTCTCTCTCTCTCTCTCTCTCTCTCTCTCTCTCTCTCGTGCACATTCCGTTTGAAGTAGTCCGTGCACGATACAAGATCTTGCGTGCACGCCCGGCACAGTCCAAAACAAAAACAAAACAAAAAAAAACCCATGTTGTCTAAAATCCGGGATATTTTGTCGGACACGCGGGCATCAGGGAGCCACTATAATTTTCCGGGAGACTCCCGGAACTTCCGGGAGACTTGGGATGTCTGTTCTGGTTCACCTCACCTACACCTATGCTACATGAAACTCTTCATAAACTACGCTAAACATGTGTGACAGTAGCCGTAACGGCATAGTTCACGGCACCTGTATTACCGTTCACATGCTTTTCCCCTTACACTTCTATATTTCCTTTGCTGTTGTAATGCTGGATATGGATATGTCCCAATTCCAAGTATTACTAGTGCAATAGAATAATATTTTTGTCTTTAGGGAACAAGGAGCACGCTGCCAGGGGAATCCCAGTTACGCACCGGGAAGGGAGTTCCCCTGTTGCACAACGTGGTGCGTGATTCGGCCATGTTCTTCCGCACTGAAAAATAGTTCCCACCCAAAATGACCAAGTCAAGCTCTCCGTATTGATTTGCACATTTATTTGCACTCGATATGAATGCGCACTACACAGAAAGTAATTGGGAAAAGCATCGAGCAAATTAATTCCTTTTGGCCGAAATCTTTCCGGTGGCTCTGGCGACGTTAGACTCCAGTCTAAGGCGGAGGAGCTGCAGATACCGCGGCGGTCAGTGGCGTATGTACTACATCGTTTTCACTCAGCGCTCCGTTTTAGTCTGGACGTGAATATTTACTGATCCGGCACGTGTGTGGACGAGCGTTGTCGTGTAGACATGGCCTTTGTAGCCGTGTCTCAGTATGCACAGTTCAGAGTGTGGTTTTAAAGGCGCATACGTCACTTCCGGGCGCAACAACTGCTGTCCCATTTCTTTTTTGTCCCATGCACGCTTAAAATGCACCCTGAAAACCGCAGTCATTTCTATGGAATTCAGGACGTGGACCAACTGTGCATCCATGCACACTTCACACAGTCATATATCCCAGCATGCACCGCACGCTACTCCTTCTACAGGAGAAAATGGAGTCGGTGGCTGCATCTGGTAGTTGCGAGACCTGTCCCACTTCGCCGACGCCCATGCGGTTCGCGGAGTGCCCTTAAAACCACACTCTGAACTGTGCACACTGCGAATTGAGACACAGCTAATGTATATTGTGCACTGTCCATGTCACATAAATAAAATTAAATACATAAATAAACAAAACTTTAGTCCAGTTTTGTCCAATTTCTCCTTTACTGAGCTTTTTATTACCATGGAATATATTGTAACTTTCAGCACAGCAAAGGAGAAATTGGACAAAACTGGACTAAAGTTTTTGTTTTATTAATTTATGTGTTTAATTTTATTTATGTGACAAGGGCAGTGCACAATATACATTAACTTTATACCAGGTTGTAGCACTGGAGCTCATTTCCTCCTGTAGTCCCTGGTGCATGTTTTTTAGTTTTTTGTTTTGTTTTTATTTCTCCTTTGCGATGGATTTCACACACAGTAACAGAAAGTTTAAGCCGTTTAATCTCCACAAGGGCGGATAAGTGTCATGCTATTGTGGAATTTTAGTCAATGGACCAAAATTTCTAAGGATACAGTTAAGCAGAGGGAGGAGTGTTTTCATTTTCACAAGAATGGAATTTGCCTTTGGTTTGTTTTGTTTTTGTGTTTTTCAATTGAACTGCCAAGGAAGCTAAATCTATAATTTAAGTGATGTTTTGGAGGACGGGGGTGGGATTCAAAAAGTTTCCCACTCCTTTTCGAGCAAAAAACTAATCTATTTGACTGTGTATCGGTTACATGTGTTTAATTCCTTGTGTTGACCTGCTCGAAATGAAGAAATAGACTTAGACAAACTTTATTGATCCACAAGGGAATTTTTTTTTAATAAATTAAATGCATGAAATTTTCATTGTATAATGCAATAAAAATGCCTAAATTGAAAAAAAAAGAAGGAAAAAAAACTAAAACAAAACCCAAAATTAACATACAAAGCAGGCCTGGTTTAGTCCTGGTTTAGTCTTGGTTTAACCCTGGTTTAGTCCTGGTTTAGACCTGGTTTAGTCCTGGTTTAACTCTGGTTTAGTCCTGGTTTAGTCCTGGTTTAGTCCTGGTTTAACTCTGGTTTAGTCCTGGTTTAGTCCTGGTTTAGTCCTGGTTTAGTCCTGGTTTAACTCTGGTTTAGTCCTGGTTTAGTCCTGGTTTAGTCCTGGTTTAGCCCTGGTTTAGTCCTGGTTTAGTCCTGGTTTAGCTCTACTGAGGTTGTTCCCAAATTGCCCCAGGCCAGAGGATAAATAAAGTTATTTTGACATAACTGACACAATCTTTGTGGTTTAATAATATTGATAATAATTATGCCTGATTGATGGAGCCTTATTTATATCTTTTTAATATTCTGATCCGTGTATTTCGACTCTCCACCGCGCTCCTCCCACCACCACCACCACCTTTAAAGCAAAAACAGCTCGATTCACGAACAAAACTCAAATGATGAACTTTTTAACCATTAATTCCAGACTCGTGTACGCACAAGTATCGGGTTTAACCGCATGACAGCGGGCGTGGGTAAAAAATGATCCCCAAATTTGCCCCCAAAAATTGGAAAAAAATTAAATAAAATTTGATCCCCAAAATGCTCAAAATGAAGAAATAGACTTAGACAAACTTTATTGATCCACAAGGGATTTTTTTAAATAAATGAAATGAATAAAATGAAAATTTCACTGTATAATGCAATAAAAACGCCCAAAATGAAAAAAAAAAAAAAAACCAAGCAAAAAAACGACAAAAGAAAAAACCAAAAAAACATGCTACTTTTAAAAAACTAAATTAACATTTAAAGCAGTCCTGGTTTAGTTCTGGTTTAGTCCTGGTTTAGTCCTAGTTTAGTTCTGGTTTAACCCTGGTTTAGTCCTGGTTTAACTCTGGTTTAGTCCTGGTTTAGTCTTGGTTTAGTCCTGCTTTAACCCTGGTTTAGTCCTGGTTTAATCCTGGTTTAGTCCTAGTTTAGTCCTGGTTTAACTCTGGTTTAGTCCTGGTTTAGTCTTGGTTTAACTCTGGTTTAGTCCTGGTTTAACTCTGGTTTAGTCCTGGTTTAGTCTTGGTTTAGTCCTGCTTTAACCCTGGTTTAGTCCTGGTTTAATCCTGGTTTAGTCCTGGTTTAATCCTGGTTTAGTCCTGGTTTAGTCCTGGTTTAACTCTGGTTTAGTCCTGGTTTAGTCTTGGTTTAGTCCTGGTTTAACTCTGGTTTAGTCCTGGTTTAGTCTTGGTTTAGTCCTGCTTTAACCCTGGTTTAGTCCTGGTTTAATCCCGGTTTAGTCCTGGTTTAGTCCTGGTTTAATCCTGGTTTAGTCCTGGTTTAACTCTGCTTTAGTCCTGGTTTAGTCTTGGTTTAGTCCTGCTTTAACCCTGGTTTAGTCCTGGTTTAATCCTGGTTTAGTCCTGGTTCAGCCCTGGTTTAACTATGGTTTAGTCCTGGTTTAGTCCTGGTTTAACTCTGGTTTAGTCCTGGTTTAACTCTGGTTTAGTCCTGGTTTAGTCTTGGTTTAGTCCTGCTTTAACCCTGGTTTAACTCTGCTTTAGTCCTGGTTTAGTCTTGGTTTAGTCCTGGTTTAATCCTGGTTTAGTCCTGGTTTAATCCTGGTTTAGTCCTGGTTTAGTCTTGGTTTAGTCCTGCTTTAACCCTGGTTTAATCCTGGTTTAGTCCTGGTTTAGCCCTGGTTCAGCCCTGGTTTAGCCCTGGTTTAACTATGGTTTAGTCCTGGTTTAGTCCTGGTTTAACTCTGGTTTAGTCTTGGTTTAGTCCTGGTTTAACTCAGGTTTAGTCCTGGTTTAACTCTGGTTTAGTCCTGGTTTAGTCTTGGTTTAGTCCTGCTTTAACCCTGGTTTAGTCCTGGTTTAATCCTGGTTTAGTCCTGGTTTAACTCTGGTTTAGTCCTGGTTTAGTCTTGGTTTAGTCCTGCTTTAACCCTGGTTTAGTCCTGGTTTAACTCTGGTTTAGTCCTGGTTTAGTCTTGGTTTAGTCCTGCTTTAACCCTGGTTTAGTCCTGGTTTAATCCTGGTTTAGTCCTGCTTTAATCCTGGTTTAGTCTTGGTTTAGTCCTGCTTTAACCCTGGTTTAATCCTGGTTTAGTCCTGGTTTAGCCCTGGTTCAGCCCTGGTTTAGCCCTGGTTTAACTATGGTTTAGTCCTGGTTTAGTCCTGGTTTAACTCTGGTTTAGTCTTGGTTTAGTCCTGGTTTAACTCAGGTTTAGTCCTGGTTTAACTCAGGTTTAGTCCTGGTTTAACTCTGGTTTAGTCCTGGTTTAGTCTTGGTTTAGTCCTGCTTTAACCCTGGTTTAGTCCTGGTTTAATCCTGGTTTAGTCCTGGTTTAACTCTGGTTTAGTCCTGGTTTAGTCTTGGTTTAGTCTTGGTTTAGTCCTGCTTTAACCCTGGTTTAGTCCTGGTTTAATCCTGGTTTAACTCTGGTTTAGTCCTGGTTTAGTCTTGGTTTAGTCCTGGTTTAGTCTTGGTTTAGTCCTGGTTTAGCGCTGGTTTAGTCCTGGTTTAGTCCTGGTTTAGTCCTGGTTTAACTCTGGTTTAGTCCTGGTTTAGTCCTGGTTTAGTCCTGGTTTAGTCCTGGTTTAACTCTGGTTTAGTCCTGGTTTAGCCCTGGTTTAGCCCTGGTTTAGTCCTGGTTTAGTCCTGGTTTAGTCCTGGTTTAGCTCTACTGAGGTTGTTCCCAAATTGCCCCAGGCCAGAGGATCAATAAAGTTATTTTGACATAACTGACAGAATCTTTGTGGTTTAATAATATTGATAATAATTATGCCTCATTGATGGAGCCTTATTTATATCTTTTTAATATTCTGATCCGTGTATTTCGACTCACCGCGCTCCTCCCACCACCACCACCACCTTTAAAGCAAAAACAGCTCGATTCACGAACAAAACTCAAATGATGAACTTTTTAACCATTAATTCCAGACTCGTGTACGCACAAGTATCGGGTTTAACCACATGACAGCGGGCGTTGGTAAAAAATGATCCCCAAATTTGCCCCCAAAAATTTGAAAAAAAGTAAATAAAATTTGATCCCCAAAATGCTCAAAATGAAGAAACAGACTTAGACAAACTTTATTCATCCACAAGGGATTTTTTTTAAATAAATGAAATGAATAAAATGAAAATTTCACTGTATAATGCAATAAAAACGCCCAAAATGAAAACAAAAAAACAAAAAACATGCTACTTTTAAAAAACAAAATTAACATTTAAAGCAGTCCTGGTTTGGTCCTGGTTTAGTTCTGGTTTAGTCCTGGTTTAGTCCTGGTTTAGTCCTAGTTTAGTTCTGGTTTAACTCTGGTTTAGTCCTGGTTTAGTCTTGGTTTAGTCCTGCTTTAACCCTGGTTTAGTCCTGGTTTAATCCTGGTTTAGTCCTAGTTTAGTCCTGGTTTAACTCTGGTTTAGTCCTGGTTTAGTCTTGGTTTAACTCTGGTTTAGTCCTGGTTTAACTCTGGTTTAGTCCTGGTTTAGTCTTGGTTTAGTCCTGCTTTAACCCTGGTTTAGTCCTGGTTTAATCCTGGTTTAGTCCTGGTTTAATCCTGGTTTAGTCCTGGTTTAGTCCTGGTTTAACTCTGGTTTAGTCCTGGTTTAGTCTTGGTTTAGTCCTGGTTTAACTCTGGTTTAGTCCTGGTTTAGTCTTGATTTAGTCCTGCTTTAACCCTGGTTTAGTCCTGGTTTAATCCTGGTTTAGTCCTGGTTTAGTCCTGGTTTAACTCTGGTTTAGTCCTGGTTTAACTCTGATTTAGTCCTGGTTTAGTCTTGGTTTAGTCCTGCTTTAACCCTGGTTTAGTCCTGGTTTAGTCCTGGTTTAGCCCTGGTTCAGCCCTGGTTTAACTATGGTTTAGTCCTGGTTTAGTCCTGGTTTAACTCTGGTTTAGTCCTGGTTTAACTCTGGTTTAGTCCTGGTTTAGTCTTGGTTTAGTCCTGCTTTAACCCTGGTTTAACTCTGCTTTAGTCCTGGTTTAGTCTTGGTTTAGTCCTGGTTTAATCCTGGTTTAGTCCTGGTTTAATCCTGGTTTAGTCCTGGTTTAGTCTTGGTTTAGTCCTGCTTTAACCCTGGTTTAATCCTGGTTTAGTCCTGGTTTAGCCCTGGTTCAGCCCTGGTTTAGCCCTGGTTTAACTATGGTTTAGTCCTGGTTTAGTCCTGGTTTAACTCTGGTTTAGTCTTGGTTTAGTCCTGGTTTAACTCAGGTTTAGTCCTGGTTTAACTCTGGTTTAGTCCTGGTTTAGTCTTGGTTTAGTCCTGCTTTAACCCTGGTTTAGTCCTGGTTTAATCCTGGTTTAGTCCTGGTTTAACTCTGGTTTAGTCCTGGTTTAGTCTTGGTTTAGTCCTGCTTTAACCCTGGTTTAGTCCTGGTTTAACTCTGGTTTAGTCCTGGTTTAGTCTTGGTTTAGTCCTGCTTTAACCCTGGTTTAGTCCTGGTTTAATCCTGGTTTAGTCCTGCTTTAATCCTGGTTTAGTCTTGGTTTAGTCCTGCTTTAACCCTGGTTTAATCCTGGTTTAGCCCTGGTTCAGCCCTGGTTTAGCCCTGGTTTAACTATGGTTTAGTCCTGGTTTAGTCCTGGTTTAACTCTGGTTTAGTCTTGGTTTAGTCCTGGTTTAACTCAGGTTTAGTCCTGGTTTAACTCAGGTTTAGTCCTGGTTTAACTCTGGTTTAGTCCTGATTTAGTCTTGATTTAGTCCTGCTTTAACCCTGGTTTAGCGCTGGTTTAATCCTGGTTTAGTCCTGGTTTAGTCCTGGTTTAGTCCTGGTTTAGTCCTGGTTTAGTCCTGGTTTAACCCTGGTTTAGTCCTGGTTTAGTCCTGGTTTAACCCTGGTTTAGTCCTGGTTTAGTCCTGGTTTAGTCCTGGTTTAGTCCTGGTTTAGTCCTGGTTTAGTCCTGGTTTAGTCCTGGTGCGAGTGAACAATTTTTCCTGAGGAGCGGCTGAAAACGCGCTGAAAACGCGCGGTGCCTGCGCTGCGTGTGAGCGTGTGAACACGTCGAATTGCGTGTGTCACACTCTCCATGCGTGAGAGCCCTGCTTTTTAATATTCTGATCCGTGTATTTCGACTCTCCACCGCGCTCCTCCCACCACCACCTTTAAAGCAAAAACAGCTCGATTCACGAACAAAACTCAAATGAACTTTATAACCATTAATTCCAGACTCGTGTACGCACAAGTATCGGGTTTAACCACATGACAGCGGGCGTTGGTAAAAAAATGATCCCCAAATTTACGGCACAGTGTACTCCCGTTTCATCTGCGCTGGATTATTGTTTGTTTTTTTTCCTTTGGGAGGAGGAGGTAAGGAGGTAACGTTTGTTTTTATCTTGAGCCTCCCTGGTTCGTTCTCACCTGCTCAGAGCAAGTAACAACGAGAAAATAACTGTCACTGCCTCCAACTGCCCAAACCTGTCGGGCGACTTTTACGCACGGACGAACCTCCCTCCGCCTCCTTTACGCGCAGGTGTATCCGGACAGGTACTCCACTCCGCACTTTTGGCTCGGTTTGGCAAACACCATGGGGTTGTCCTAGCGTTCAAACCGGATTCACGCTTTTGTTTTTGTAAATATTCCTCATATTTTTCCCTTTTTCCCCATTTTGGAGTAGGATTTGTTGGATTGTTGGATGAGGATGAGCAGAGCGCACCAGGAGAACCGTTTTGGGGAACAGTGACCGGACCGTGGAGCTTCGTCCTCAGCTGTGAGAAAGTGTTTCCTCGTCAGGAGAATGACAAGGTTCATCAGCCTGGCACTCTGTCTGTTGATTCTGCAAATATCAGGTGAGAAAACTACAAAAATGGCTCTTAAAAAACTCTTAATGCCAGATTTATTATTATAATTTTTTATTTACATCGAATTTGAAACGTTAAAAGATGATTGACAGTTGTTATTTTGCACTTAATTTTTTTTACGTTTATTACGAAATGTTTGTGTATTAAACCAGGACTAAACCAGGTCTGAACCAGGGCTAAACCAGGTGTAAACCAGGTCTGAACCAGATCTAAACCAGGTGTAAACCAGGATTAAACCAGGACTAAACCAGGACTAAACCAGGTCTAAACCAGATGTAAACCAGGTCTAAACCAGGACTAAACCAGGTCTAAACCAGGTCTAAACCAGGTGTAAACCAGGACTAAACCAGGACTAAACCAGGACTAAACCAGGTCTAAACCAGGACTAAACCAGGACTAAACCAGGTCTAAACCAGGACTAAACCAGGACTAAACCAGGTCTAAACCAGGACTAAACCAGGGCTAAACCAGGATTAAGCCAGGACTGAACCAGGACTAAACCAGGACTAAACCAGGTGTAAACCAGGACTAAACCAGGACTGAACCAGGACTGAACCAGGACTAAACCAGGTGTAAACCAGGACTAAACCAGGTCTAAACCAGGACTAAACCAGGACTAAACCAGGACTAAACCAGGACTAAACCAGGTCTAAACCAGGACTAAACCAGGACTAAACCAGGTCTAAACCAGATGTAAACCAGGACTAAACCAGGGCTAAACCAGGTGTAAACCAGGGCTAAACCAGGATTAAACCAGGACTAAACCAGGACTGTACCAGGACTAAACCAGGACAGAATCAGGACTAAACCAGGACTAAACCAGGACTGAACCAGGACTAAACCAGGTGTAAACCAGGGCTAAACCAGGATTAAACCAGGACTGAACCAGGACTAAACCAGGACTAAACCAGGACATTTATTATGGCATGTTTGTGTATTAACATTGTTTACATGAATGGGTTTATTTTCTGTGTTCTGATGGAGTTTTGTTTCATTCACACACGTTTAACACACAAGCCCTGCAGATTTACACCGACTTCTTCCCTCAAACTGAGAACATCCACTTTGTGATGTCACGTGGTGATACAGGAAGTGCTCCACTGTGTTTTTAAACTCCGCACACCTTCGCTAGAATCATTTGGATCATTTCAGACCTGGAATTTCTGGAAATCAGACCCAATTTCTGCTGAACTAAAGGGAAAACTGTAGCTGTCATCGAGAAAACTACCACTTCATGACATCACAAGGTGGAACAGAGCGTTTTGAGGTTTGGAGATGTAGACAGACGAATAATAAAGTGTTACTCAAACATGTAAATGAAACAAAACAACTTTTGGTCTGTTTTTGGTGAGGTTACAACATTCTAACTCGAATTAAAAGCTCATTTTGTGTCATTTAGAACCTTTAAACCTGCACTGTTCAAAGGATTTTTTTAAGTGAGGCTGTTTTTATTTTCACTTTTTTACTAACAAATCATTAATTACAATTTAGTAGGTGAAAGATGACTAATGTCATACGTTTCCTTATCACTTTTAGTCTTTAGTATGAACAAAAGTGCTGCTGTTTTCTGTATTTGAAGTCACAATTGTTTTATTTTTATGCTTTTGGCTAATCAGACATGTGTTATAAGCCCTGTTGTTGTTGTTGTGTGTTGTTGTTGTTGTTGTGTGTTGTTGTTGTTGTTGTGTTTTGAAATGTTTGGTTTTATGACGTATTTTCAATGGTTCAGTCCTTGTTTACTTTTGTTTTCATACCAGTTTAATCAGGTCTAGTTTAGTTAGTCCCGGTTCAGATCATTTCACTCTTTTCTCGTATTAAGAGGTCTAAACCAGGCCTAAATCAGGACTAAAACAGGACTAAAACAGGACTAAACCAGGGCTAAACCAAGACTAAACCAGGTCTAAACCAGGACTAAATCAGGACTAAAAAAGGACTAAACCAGGACTAAACCAGGGCTAAACCAAGACTAAACCAGGTCTAAACCAGGACTAAACCAGGACTAAATCAGGACTAAACCAGGTCTAAATCAGGACTAAAGAAGGACTAAACCAGGACTAAACCAGGTCTAAACCAGGACTAAACCAGGCCTAAATCAGGACTAAAGAAGGACTAAACCAGGACTAAACCAGGTCTAAACCAGGTTTAAACCAGGGCTAAACCAGGTCTAAACCAGGACTAAACCAGGTCTAAACCAGGTCTAAACCAGGATTAAGCCAGGACTAAACCAGGTCTAAACCAGGACTAAACTAGGACTAAACCTGAACTAAACCAGGACTAAACCAGGTCTAAACCAAAAAAAAAAGTAGCTGAGTAAGCATAAATTTGGATTATTTATGTTTGGTGACCAGACGTTCTCGTTTCCCCCGGGACAGTCCCAGGTTTGAGTCCTGTGTCCCCTGTCCCAGTGGGTTTAACCAAAACCACTGGTTTGTCCAAAGTTTTATACAAGAAATGTCCCAGATGTCCCTATTTTTGACCAGTTTGACCCCTGCTAACAGTAAAAAGAGGCAGAAACTGTCTCTTTTTTCAGTAAAATCCAGAAAAGCTGCTTAATAATGACCAAAACACAAAGAAAATGTGATTAAACTGACTTGTATTCTGAACCAGGACTAAACCAGGTCTAAACCAGGACTAAACCAGGTCTAAACGAGGACTAAACCAGGACTAAAACAGGACTAAACCAGGTCTAAACCGGGTCTAAACCAGGACTAAACTGGGTCTAAACCAGTAAACCAGGACTAAACCAGGATTAAACCAGGACTAAACCAGGTCTAAACCAGGTCTAAACCAGGTCTAAACCAGGACTAAACCAGGACTAAACCAGGACTAAACCAGGTCTAAACCAGGTCTAAACCAGGTCTAAACCAGGACTAAACCAGGACTAAACCAGGTCTAAACCAGGTCTAAACCAGGACTGAACCAGGACTGAACCAGGTCTAAACCAGGTCTAAACCAGGACTAAACCAGGACTAAACCAGGTCTAAACCAGGTCTAAACCAGGACTAAACCAGGACTAAACCAGGACTAAACCAGGTCTAAACCAGGACTAAACCAGGTCTAAACCAGGACTAAACCAGGACTAAACCAGGTCTAAACCAGGTCTAAACCAGGACTGAACCAGGACTGAACCAGGACTGAACCAGGTCTAAACCAGGACTAAACCAGGACTAAACCAGGATTAAACCAGGATTAAACCAGGACTAAACCAGGACTAAACCAAGTCTAAACCAGGACTAAACCAAGTCTAAACCAGGACTAAACCAGGTCTAAACCAACCTCATCCAGAGTGCGTATTGTGTTGTGGTTATTGTTGTTGTGTTTTCAGGGCATCTGATTTAAGAATTCCCTCTTCCTCCTTTATCATTCAGAACAGTTTGTTTTTATTGCTTTCCTCACGGTGTTTCTCGGTCGCTGTGAGCACACCGTCAGTACCGGTTAGACGGGTTACTGTTGATACGATCTCCTCCTTCAGGGTGGGAGGAGGGACCAGCTTAAGACCTTTAAACTTCTGCTAAACACGACATTACTCAGACCAGGGGTGTCCAAAGTCCTTTTTTTTTTTTGTTATTTCTGTTTATTGTTATTTCTGTTATTGCAAGAATGTAAATTGCTTACATGCCCCAAAATAAATTACAAACACACAGGGGAAACACATTTGTATTTCCTTGTTGACTTCTTTTACCTTTTTTTTTTTTTTGTCTCTGAAGCAACGATTACACGTTTAGAGTCGTGGAAGAAGTACTGCAACTTGTACTTGTGTAAAAGTACAGTCACATGTCTCAAATGTGTACTCAATTAAAAGTACTGCAGCCAAAAGTATGAGAGGCCATTCAAGAAGTTCATTCTGGTCCTCTCACATACATATTCTCACTCTCACATACATATTCTCACTCTCACATACACATAGTCTCACTCTCACATGCATATATTCTCACTCTCACATACATATTCTCACTCTCACATAGATATATTCTCACTCTCACATACATATTCTCACTCTCACATAGATATATTCTCACTCTCACATACATATTCTCACTCTCACATACATATATTCTCACTCTCACATACACATATTCTCACTCTCACATACATATATTCTCACTCTCACATACATATATTCTCACTCTCACATACATATATTCTCACTCTCACATACACATATTCTCACTCTCACATACATATATTCTCACTCTCACATATTCTCACTCTCACATACATATATTCTCACTCTCACATACATATATTCTCCTCTCACATACATACATTCTCCTCACATACATATTCTCGCTCTCACATACATATATTCTCACTCTTGCATACATATTCTCACTCTCACATACATATATTCTCACTCTTGCATACATATTCTCTCACATATATTCTTACTCTCACATACATATATTCTCAATCTCACATACATATATTCTCACTCTTGCATACATATTCTCACTCTCACATACATATATTCTCACTCTCACATACATATATTCTCACTCTTGCATACATACATTCTCACTCTCACATACATATATTCTCACTCTTGCATACATACATTCTCACTCTCACATACATTCTCGCTCTCACATACATATATTCTCACTCTTGCATAAATATTCTCACTCTCACATACATATATTCTCACTCTCACATACATTTATTCTCACTCTTGCATACATATTCTCTCACATACATATATTCTCACTCTCGCATATATACAATCTCGCTCTCACATACATACATTCTCGCTCTCACATACATATTCTCACTCTCGCATACATACATTCTCACTCTCGCATACATACATTCTCACTCTCACATACATATTCTCACTCTCGCATACATACATTCTCACTCTCGCATACATACATTCTCACTCTCACATACATATTCTCACTCTCGCATACATACATTCTCACTCTCACATACATATATTCTCACTCTCACATACATATATTCTCCTCTCACATACATATATTCTCGCTCTCACATACATACAGTATATTCTCACTCTGACATGCATACATTCTCGCTCTGACATGCATACATTCTCGCTCTGACATGCATACATTCTCGCTCTCACATGCATACATTCTCGCTCTCACATGCATACATTCTCTCTCACATGCATAGTCTCACTCTCACAAGAGGAGGTACTGCACTTCTACGGTGTATTAACCGCTAACACGTAACATAATTATTCATATCACCACTTTACCTTTTATTGTTTTTGAAAATGCTACTATATATTCCCTGCGCTAAGTCACTCCCCCTTCAGAGCGCAGGTTCGGATTTGTCTAGTCGCTGTGAACAATTTTGTATCGTGTTTTTATATATATTTTTTGGAGAATCGTCCTGTGGGGTTAGGGTTAGGGATAAAGCTGTCGTTTAAGTGAGCAGTTCCTTTTACCTTTAGTTCAGTCGAGATCAGCAATTCCAGGTCTGAAATGATCCAAATGATTCTAGTGAAGGTGTGTGGAGTTTAAAAACACACTGGAGCACTTCCTTACTGTATTACCACATGGCATCACAAGGTGGAACAGAGAAGAAATCACATTGAATATTCAGGATTTGTGTGTTAAATGTGTGAATGAAACAAAAAGACAACTCCAGGTCTGTTTGTGACGAGTAAACGACATTAGAACAGATCAGAATAGTGTAAAATGGGCCCTTTTTCAATTTAAAATATCCAAATTATGACATAATAATCGACAGGTGCCATATATTCTAACTATATGAACACAGTTGATGGAGAGGTCAGATGCCCTCCCCTGATCCGCAGGTTGGAGGTTTGATTCCAGCTCCTCCAGATGAATACTGTACTTTTTCTACTATAGAGCGCACCTGACTATAAGCCACACCAACCAAAAAAAAAAAAATAAAAATTAAGATTTGTACATATATAATGTACAATCATGGGGATGGTCCCCGGGTCAAATGTAGAAACAACTTCTCCTGTGTGAGATCAATAAGTCAATCTTCTAATCCTTAACCACTGTAAGGCGCTTTGTGTTACATTTTTGTACAAAAAACGCTTTATAAATATTCTTTGATTGATTGATTGATTGATACATAAGCCGCACCTGACTATAGGGTTATAACTTTTTGAACTTTTTTTGAACTTTTTAAACTTTTTTTTTCCAAAATCAAAGTCCTGCATCATGATTGGATGAACTTTTTGGTATAATTGAAGAAACCAAACTCCATTTTCAACACTCTTTTTTTTTCAACCCCCGAAACAAAAAAGTATTAAATACACATTACAGCCAATGATATGAAATGTGAAACCGTGCTAAGTGATCACAAGGGCCTTTACAGGTCAATTTTTGATCAATGGATCAATGATCAGTTGTACTGCCATCATAATATACTGGAGTTTCACTTTCTATTCTTGTGTTCACTTTATAATTCTGGTTGTTGTTCGGCTTTACGATAACTTCATTTTGAGTCGGGGGGTACTTTTTTCAAAAATATGACCAAATGAAGGTCAATTCCTTTCATTACTAGCAAAAGTTCATCAAAATATGATACAGCGTATAGAGGTTGTAAAAAAGTTATGTAACCCTAGTGTCCACATTGTAACTTGAGATATTTACACAGAAAGACACACAAAAATTTTAACTAACGTAAATACTGGTATGAGCTTTGTTCGAACAGCGCCTACACCAGTAACACGGCAGAAAAACAACTGTAAAATGGTCAGCCTGTGGCCTCTGGAAGTCTTAAAATAAAGTTTAAAGTTTAACTTTAAGGGTAAACCCCCTGAACTTTTTCTGTTTTTGGGTTAATTTTTTTATTTTTTCTGGTTTTGGGTTAGTTTTCCTGTTTTTTGATTTGTTTTTCAGTTTTTTTGGTTTCTTTTTCTGTTTTGGGGTTAGTTTTTCTGTTTTTGGGTTAGCGTGAAGAGTCCCTCAGTCGTCCAGGTAGAATCCATGATAAAAGGAGAAATTCAATTCCATAGGGAGGCTAAACTAGTCGCCAGAGTAATTTGGAAAACAAAGAGACAGATTAGTGGAGATAGTTTCAGAGCTATTTCAGTGTAGGGAGCTCCTCCCGGCAGCTAGATATAAACAGGGTCTAACCAGCACTAGAACCAGAACTGACGAAGCCTCTCGGATGAGCGGCGAAACGTTTTCGACCAAACAAACTTTGTCCAGTTGACAAATAGAATTTCTTCTTTTATCATGTTTTTGGGTTAGTTTTTCCATTTTTTTTTTTTTTTTTTTTCAGTTTTTGGGTTAGTTTTTCAGTTTTTTCTTTTTTTTTTTTTTGTTTCTTTTTCTGTTTTTGGGTGAGTTTTTCTGTTTTTTTTGTTTCTTTTTCTTTTTTTTAGGGTTAGTTTTTCTGTTTTTGGGTTAGTTTTTCCATTTTTTTTTTTTCCCAGTTTTTGGGTTAGTTTTTCAGTTTTTTCTTTCTTTTTTTTTTGTTTCTATTTCTGTTTTTGGGTGAGTTTTTCTGTAAAATGGCCAGCCTGTAGCCTCTGGAAGTCTTAAAATAAAGTTTCAAGTTTAACTTTAAGGGAAAACCCCCTGAACTTGATCTCACTGAACTGTTGATACCTGTTAGAGATTTTAAGTGGCTAAAACAAGACTTCATTAATTCATGAACTCTCCTCACTTATTTACCGTCTGATGTCTGATGTCTTGATAAAGAATTAATCCATACACAAGTCGCACCTGACTATAAGCCGCAGGGTCAAGTGTGAGAAAAAAGTAGCGTCTTATAGTCCAAAAAGTACAGTATTTGGGATACTTTTGTCCTTGGGCGTGACACTTGACCCCGTGTCCCGTCGGCTGGTGTCTGAATGTGATGATGTTAAGCGCCCTGAAGGTACAAAAGCCGTTCAGTAACGTACACCCGCACTACAGCAGCGCCTCACAGTCACAGTGGACTTGTCGACTTGGGCCTAAAATCATTGTTTTGTTTCAGCAGAATGGGGAAAAAGATGAGGAGATTTCTCAGATCGATCAATCGCTCCAGTCCACTCCACTTCTCCTTTAATATTAACTCACAAACGACTCGTTTCATCCAATACCAGATCGTTTTTTCTGACTTTTGGACTGAACTCAGGGTGCCGTCAGGGAAAGGATGTTTTATTTTGGTCTTGAACTGATCTTTTTGGTCAATGAGAAAATGTGTCAAACTTGAAATATGTAACGAAATATATTAAAACATCAGTAATGTCAAGTTTATGAATACTTTATAGAGTATTTTTTGTGTTTTTGTATGGAAGTCATGTAAAATAGACTTTAAATGTTTCCTCGTCACAAACAGACCTGGAGTTGTGTTTTTTTTGTTTCATTCACATTACCGCACAAACCTGCAGATTTACGCTGAGTTCTTCTCTCAAACTGACAACACTCTGTTCACCTTCACTAGAGTCTTTTGGATCATTTCAGCCCTGGATTTGCGAATCTCTGCTGAACTAAAGGCAAAAAGGATCTGTTAACTTGAAAACTACCTCTCCATGACATCACCAGGTGGAACAGAGCGTTTGGAGCTTTGGAGATGTGGACAGACGAATAATAAAGAGTTACACAAACATGTGTGACTAACAAAACAACTTCAGGTCTGTTTTTGAGGAGGAAACAGCGTCAGAACACGACTTAATGCTCACATAATCCAAATATAATACAACATTTTCAAACTCTATTTCAATACTAAGGAACAAACTTTGATACTCAGTATTGATTAACGATGATGATAAAAAAAATACTCTTTATTTAGACACTTGAATGTGATTTTCAACATGAAATCATGGAACTTCTTTTTATATTACCGTCTTTTATATACTGTCAGTTTTATATAAAGTTGAACACATTTGAACTCAAGAACAATTAGCATTTACAAGGAAGTGTTTAATGACTGTACTTACTGTAATTACTGAAGTACTGAGAGTATACTTGTTATAAATTCCCTAAGGGAACTGTTTATTTAGTTGGGCACCTGCAGGCAGCTCAGGGGTGCTTAGCACCGGGGTAACACTGTTGCCACGGGGCTTCTGGCCTCGACGTGGCTTCGGTTTGTCCTGTTTGTGTCTGTGACAGAGATAACATCAGTTCTAAACCAGGACTAAACCAGGACTACATCAGGTCTAAACCAGGACTAAACCAGGACTACATCAGGCCTACATCAGGTCTAAACCAGGCCTACATCAGGTCTAAACCAGGACTACATCAGGTCTAAACCAGGACTAAACCAGGACTACATCAGGCCTACATCAGGTCTAAACCAGGACTACATCAGGTCTAAACCAGGACTACATCAGGTCTAAACCAGGACTAAACCAGGACTACATCAGGTCTAAACCAGGACTAAACCAGGACTACATCAGGCCTACATCAGGTCTAAACCAGGACTACATCAGGTCTAAACCAGGACTACATCAGGTCTAAACCAGGACTAAACCAGGACTACATCAGGCCTACATCAGGTCTAAACCAGGACTAAACCAGGACTAAACCAGGACTACATCAGGTCTAAACCAGGACTAAACCAGGACTACATCAGGTCTAAACCAGGACTAAACCAGGACTACATCAGGCCTACATCAGGTCTAAACCAGGACTAAACCAGGACTACATCAGGTCTAAACCAGGACTAAACCAGGACTACATCAGGTCTACATCAGGTCTAAACCAGGACTAAACCAGGACTACATCAGGTCTACATCAGGTCTAAACCAGGACTAAACCAGGACTACATCAGGTCTACATCAGGTCTAAACCAGGACTACATCAGGTCTACATCAGGTCTACATCAGGTCTAAACCAGGACTAAACCAGGACTACATCAGGTCTACATCAGGTCTAAACCAGGACTAAACTAAGACTAAACCAGGACTAAATTAAGACTAAACCAGGACTACATCAGGTCTACATCAGGTCTAAACCAGGACTAAACCAGGACTACATCAGGTCTACATCAGGTCTAAACCAGGACTAAATTAAGACTAAACCAAGACTACATCAGGTCTAAAATGGGACTAAACTAAGACTAAACCAGGACTACATCAGGTCTAAAGCAGGACTAAACCAGGACTACATCAGGTCTAAAACAGGACTAAACTAAGACTAAAGCAGGACTACATCAGGTCTAAACCAGGACTAAATTAAGACTAAACCAGGACTACATCAGGTCTAAAATGGGACTAAACTAAGACTAAACCAGGACTACATCAGGTCTAAACCAGGACTAAACCAGGACTACATCAGGTCTAAACCAGGACTAAACTAAGACTAAACCAGGACTAAACTAAGACTAAACCAGGACTAAATTAAGACTAAACCAGGACTACATCAGGTCTAAACCAGGACTAAATTAAGACTAAACCAGGACTACATCAGGTCTAAAACAGGACTAAACTAAGACTAAACCAGGACTAAACTAAGACTAAACCAGGACTACATCAGGTCTAAAGCAGAACTAAACCAGGACTACATCAGGTCTAAACCAGGACTAAACTAAGACTAAACCAGGACTAAATTAAGACTAAACCAGGACTACATCAGGTTTAAAACAGGACTAAATTAAGACTAAACCAGGACTACATCAGGTTTAAAACAGGACTAAACCAAGACTACATCAGGTCTAAAACAGGACTAAATTAAGACTAAACCAGGACTACATCAGGTCTAAAACAGGACTAAACTAAGACTAAAGCAGGACTACATCAGGTCTAAACCAGGACTAAACTAAGACTAAAGCAGGACTACATCAGGTCTAAACCAGGACTAAATTAAGACTAAACCAGGACTAAACTAAGACTAAACCAGGACTACATCAGGTCTAAACCAGGACTAAACTAAGACTAAACCAGGACTACATCAGGTCTAAACCAGGACTAAACTAAGACTAAACCAAGACTAAACCAGGACTACATTAGGTTTAAAACAGGACTAAACCAGGACTACATCAGGTCTAAACCAGGACTAAACTAAGACTAAACCAGGACTACATCAGGTCTAAACCAGGACTAAACTAAGATTAAACCAGGACTACATCAGGTCTAAACACAAATCACATTTTTACTAATCTGATCCCCGCCAACAGTAAAAAGAAGCATAAATGCTCATTTGTTTGTCCAAAACACAGAAAAGTTACAGAAACGTTGTGTATCTCTATTGAGACCCTGTAAACAAGCCTGTGCGTTAGCCGTAGCGGTGTAGGCTGGGCTGTAATTCCAGTAATGCGGCAGCGGCAGATTCCAGCGCACCGTGAGTAACCCCGATGACACAGAGGGAGGAGCACCCGAGGGAGGAGCACCTGTCTGAGCCCCAGCAGGTGTGAGGCTCATGGTGAAACTGAATCACACTCAGCAGCTCCCACCGTACGCACTGTAAACATGCTAATGCTAATGCTAATGCTAACGGCAGCCTCAGTTTGGGGATTGTTTCAGTGACATAATTTTGACCAAAAAAATCCCAAAGTACAACAGTTTTTATATTCAAGTAACACAGGGAGGTACTGGAGCTAAAAACTGTTCTTGAGTAAAATTATTTTGAAGTAATGTGAACAATAGTGGTAAAAGAAATGACTCAAATAAGAGTAAAAAGTGTTTGTGACAAGTACAAGTAAGAGCAAAGTCACTTCAAAATAATATTACACAAGTAAAAGTACAAAGCAGTGGTAAAAGAAATCACTCTAATAAGGGGAAAAATATTTGTGAAAGCCAAGTAAGAGTAATGTTACTTCAAATATCAAATCACAGCAATATACAGGAGAACAGCAGTGCAATAATGTACTGTCATGTTCATCTCCATAGCAACCATGTGTCATCCATCCATCCATCCATCCATTTTCTTCCGCTTATCCGGGGCCGGGTCGCGGGGGCAACAGTCTAAGCAGGGACGCCCAGACCTCCTTCACCCCGGACACTTCCTCCAGCTTCTCTGGGGGGAGCCCAAGGCGTTCCCAGGCCAGCCGGGACACATAGTCCCTCCAGCACGTCCTGGGTCTTCCCCGGGGCCTCCTCCCGGTGGGACATGCCCGGAACACCTCCCGAGGGAGGCATCCAGGAGGCATCCGAAACAGATGCCCGAGCCACCTCAGCTGGCTCCTCTTGACGTGGAGAAGCAGCGGCTCTACTCCGAACTCCTCCCATGTGACTGAGTTCCTCACCCTATCTCTAAGGGTGCGCCCATCCACTCTGCGGAGGAAACTCATTTCGGCCGCTTGTATCTGCGATCTTGTCCTTTCGGTCATTACCCAGAGCTCATGACCATAGGTGAGGGTAGGAACGTAGATTGACCGGTAAATTGAGAGCTGAGCCGAAAGGCTCAACGGTCCGGTACAACGACCGCATCACTGCCGACGCTGCACCGATCCACCTGTTAATCTCACCCCCTCACTCGTGAACAAGACCCCAAGATACTTGAACTCCTCCACCTGAGGCAAGGACTCCCCACCCACCCAGAGAGGGCAAGACACCTTTTTCCGGTCGAGAACCATGGCCTCGGATTTGGAGGAGCTGATCCTCATCCCAGCCGCTTCACACTCGGCTGCAAACCGCCCCATTGCACATTGGAGGTCCCGGTTCGATGAAGCCATCAGGACAACATCATCTGCAAACAGCAGAGATGAGATCCTGTGGTTCCCAAACCGGATCCCCTCCGGCCCCTGACTGCGCCTAGAAATTCTGTCCATAAATATAATGAACAGAACCGGTGACAAGGGGCAGCCCTGGCGGAGTCCAACATGCACCGGAAACAGGTCCGACTTACTACCAGCAATGCGAACACAGCTCCTGCTCCGGTCATACAGGGACCGAACAGCCCTTAGCAAAGGGCCCAGAACCCCGTACTCCCAGAGCACTCTCCACAGGACCCCACGAGGGACACAGTCGAATGCCTTCTCCAGACCCACAAAGCACATGTGGACTGGTTGGGCAAACTCCCATGCACCCTCCCCCATGTGACCCCATATGTCATCTCCATAGTAATAATTACAATGTGCAATATTATTCAAAGTCACTTTACCTGCTACTTATTTATTTAACCACCACTGTCCATCACTGCACTGTACACAATCATCTGAGTCACTTTATTGTAGTGATATTATATATTACTGAACTGGAGTCACTTTAACTGCTGTTTGTTCACTGCTCAGAATCAAGACATTTATTGTGCAGTGTTCCTGTGCCTTTTAACCTTAAACTGATGTGTTTTTAGTTGATTGTACATACTTATTATTATTATTATCTTAATTTTGATGCATGCTCAGATTTTCCTACTGTTTCTGAAACTTGCGTTGTGACACTGCAATTTCCCCATTGTGGGACAAATAAAGTATTATCTTATCTTAACTTAACTTAACTTAACTTAACTTAACTTAACTTACTGATGGACAGAGCACAACACCAGACCACAGTTGTAGGGAGTATTATCTGTCCCTCTATGGTCTGGTGCAGTGGGTGAGCAGGAGTGTCCATGATGGAGAGCAGTTTGTCCAGTGTCCTCCTGTCCCTCACTGTGACAAATGTCTCCAGCTCACAGCCAATCACGTGACCAGCTTTACCGATCAGTTTGTCAATCCGTCCGATGTCCCTTTTACTGATCTCCAGTAACTTACTGCAAACATTGAAAGACCTGAGCTTCCTCAGGAAATAGAGTCTGCTCATGCTCTTCTTTTAGAAGCATTACAGTTGTCCCTCCAGTTCAGCCTGTTGTCCACCTGAACACCCAGGTACTTGTAGCAGTCCACAATCTCCACCTCGTGACCCTTGATGTTAATAGGCTCCACAGGTGTCCTCATCCTCCTGAAGTCCATCACCAGTTCCTTGGTCTTGTCTAAGTTCAGGAGCAGATGATTTGCCTGGGACCACTCCACAAAATTTGCGATCAGTATCCTGTCCTCTATCTCCTGTCCATCCCTGATACACCCGACCACCGCAGAGTCATCAGAAAACTTCTGCAGATGGACCCAGAGCTGTACTGGAAATCAGAGGTGTAACTAACTAATAACTAGAATTGAGTAACTCATGAGTAATTTTTCATCATGGATACGCTTGGGTTGTTATAAATGGCAATTACAAAAAGTGAGTGTGACATCATCACATTCTGTAATAGGCAAACCATCCAGGTAGTCTTGGCCAAGCCTGTTTGTTGATTCTTTGCAGCTGATGTAGTCAACATTTCTCTTGGGGTGTGATTCCACCTGGAGGCACTGCTCTGTTTGAAGCTCTGTTACTCAAGTTAGTTAATGTTAAAGGTTGTAGAGGATTTTCCAAGGACAGAGGAATCCAGCGACTGTTTCCTTTTTAAATGTTCCACGCTGGAGGGACTATGTCTCCCGGCTGGCCTGGGAACGCCTTGGGGTCATCCCGGAGGAGCTGAAGGAAGTGTCCGGGGTGAAGGAGGTCTGGCCGTCCCTGCTTAGACGGTTTGTTTACAGCCGGTGCTCATTCAGAATTGCTGTTGAAGTTTCCTGTCCAGAAGTAATTCATCGACCAAAGCATCAGTCTTTAGATCCTTCGTCTGCTTCAGTGCACGCCATCGCTGGAAGGAATCTTTGAGAATCACCTTAGTTTGGCCTCTCTCCTTTTCCCCTTCCTCTTCTTCTTTCAGCGACCTCACAAACGGACTTTCTTTTGCGTCTAACTGGTCGCGGATTCTCCGTCCGCCATCGTGACAAACTTTGTACAAACCGCGACGAAGCTACAGTTGGAAAAAGCCGCTAAGAACCACTGCATTGGTCGACTAAACGGCGTCTTGCGTCTGTGGAATGCGCGAGAGACGAACGTAAACCATGTAATCCCAGCGTTCCGGCGAGTCAGTTACACTAGAAACGTAGGGAGTTTGATTGATGACCAAACAGCCAATAGATATCCACGTCCACAGTTGATGGATTTTCATTCTTTTTTCATTTTTTTTGTTGGTCATCATAATTATAAGACTAAACAGGACTAAACTAAGACTAAACCAGGACTACATCAGGTGTAAACCAGGACTAAATTAAAACTAAACCAGGACTACATCAGGTCTAAAACAGGACTAAACTAAGACTAAACCAGGACTACATCAGGTGTAAACCAGGACTAAATTAAGACTAAAGCAGGACTAAACTAAGACTAAACCAGGACTACATCAGGTCTAAACCAGGACTAAACTAAGACTAAACCAGGACTACATCAATGATAAAAAGGGGCCTAAACTAAGACTAAACCAGGACTACATCAAGTCTAAACCAGGACTAAACTAAGACTAAAGCAGGACTACATCAGGTCTAAACCAGGACTAAACTAAGACTAAACCAGGACTACATCAGGTCTAAACCAGGACTAAACTAAGACTAAACCAGGACTACATCAGGTCTAAACCAGGACTAAATTAAGACTAAACCAGGACTAAACTAAGACTAAACCAGGACTACACCAGGTCTAAACCAGGACTAAACTAAGACTAAAGCAGGACTACATCAGGTCTAAACCAGGACTAAACTAAGACTAAACCAGGACTACATCAGGTCTAAACCAGGACTAAACTAAGACTAAACCAGGACTACATCAGGTCTAAACCAGGACTAAACTAAGACTAAACCAGGACTACATCAGGTCTAAACCAGGACTAAACTAAGACTAAACCAGGACTACATCAGGTCTAAGCCAGGACTAAATTAAGACTAAACCAGGACTAAACTAAGACTAAACCAGGATTACATCAGGTCTAAACACAAATCACATTTTTACTAATCTGATCCCCGCCAAGAGTAAAAAGGAGCATAAATGGCCATTTGTTTGTCCAAAACACAGAAAAGTTACAGAAACGTTGTGTATCTCTAGTGAGACCCTGTAAACAAGCCCGTGCGTTAGCCGTAGCGGCGTAGGCTGGGCTGTAATTCCAGTAATGCGGCAGCTTTTTCATTTTTTTTGTTGGTCATCATAATTGCAAAGCTGCTGAATCTCTATAATGCTAAATTTGCATTGACAATTTGACCCCCCAAAAATAGGCTTATTTTTCTGTATGGAATTTTAATTATGTTACTATGATTCTGCAACTGCCCATCGGTTATTTTGGTCGTGGCCCACGATATGGCAAACATCAAATGGAGGCCAGTGTGTACAGAGATTAAACTCCAAACCACAGAATCATCTTCTCATGTTCTGTAATTACTCGTTCAGCTCGTCAGCAAGTCAAAACTCGCTCCTGTTTATCCACATGCTAAGATTTGTCATCAACAGATCAGTTTAAAATCCACAGGTCGATTGCCAAGTTACGTGCAAAACACACACCGATGTTTTGTAGTTTTTTATTTTTCGCAGTATGATGCTGGGCGTAAGTTCAAATGTATTTAATATGGACTTTTTACATTTTAAACATTATGGAAGATAATTCGTTCCATTAGATTTTGAATTTTACACAGTGAATTTCTCTGATCTGGCCAAGATTTTTAAACTTATCAGGTTTTTCATCTTGTTTTCAGATTTATTATCTACTCACTAGTTCTGAATTGGATTAATTTGAGTCTAGAGGGAGTTTATTTGAAGAGAACTTGTCAAGTAACATGATCTTGCTGCATGGACAGATCATTTCACTGCTTTTAAATCTACTTTTTCTGATGGGCTTAAGTGTTTATATTTTAAAATTTAGATTGAATTTTTAAACTTTAACTCTGAAAAAAGATGTTTGAATTATTCTAACATTATTCGACCAAATAAACTTTTGTCCAGTTGACAAATTGATTTTCTCATTTTACCTGGACGGGATTCTACACACGTTTGAATTATTTTAATGAATTTGAGTTGCTGAAATTTTAAGTGTACTTTTTCAATATGTTTCAAATTCAAAATACAAATTTCACCTTTTAAATATTCAGCACAGATGATTTCAAGTCCTCAAATTGTAAAAAAAAAAAAAAAAAAAAAGGATCCAAGACGCCAAGGCAGAAGCAATCGATCCTGAGTGAGTGAGGAGGACAGAGGCTGTTTCCTAATGGTTCTCATCTGTGGGCGGGGTTTACACACTTAACCAATCAAAGAGATGAGGTGAATTCTGACCAATCAGATCGCTTCACTGCACCATTTCCTGTTTGTTACTAAGTTAGATCGGATCACACGGGATCGATTGCTTCTGCCTTGGCGTCTTGGATCTTTGCTGCGAATTTTATTCTGAATTTTACACTTTTGAATTTTGACTGTGGAATTTGAGGACTTGAAAATATTTGTGCTGAATATTTAAAGCAGAATTAACGTTTTTTACAATCTGAGCCTTATTTCGGTAATAAAACAGGTTGTTTTACTCACCCATAGCAGTTTGGTGTCATATGGAGCACTTCCAGAGATGTTTTAGATTAGCGATAGCCGTTAACTTGAGTTCTCGGGGCATATGTTTGCGGTCTCCAAATAACACAAACTTTAGCACTTTTCAAATTACAGAAGCTCGATGTCTTAGTCTACACTTTTGTCTGAGTCAAAAGTGCCCTGTAATCTGAGATTTATCCATAGTTTCGAGTAGATGTGCGGAGTCACAGCTGATTTTGCTCTCAGCTCTCGGGACCCAAACATGAAAGGCAAAGCTGTAAGACGTTTGGACCATCGTGTTTGCAGTACCCACTTCAGTCAGGACCATTTTTTACCAGCAAAGGAAAAGAAAGAAGGCCAGCAGATTCAGCGCACGATTCTGAGAAGTAATGTGAAACCGATGGCTGTTCTCTGCTGCTCCTAAAACTGTCTCCGCTTCATTCTTTCCGTATCCATTCTGTCTCCTCATCCGTATACTCCTCTTCAGTCCTCAGTCCTCCATAAGTCCTCTTCAGCCTCAAAGTCCCAATCTTCTGCCATGTGTCGCTCGCAACAGAAAAGTTATGAGCGTCTTCTTATCTGCAAATCAGCTGTGACTGAGCCTCATCTACTCGAAACTATGGATAAATCTCGGATTAGAGGCACTTTTGACTCAAACGAAAGCGTAGACTAAGACATCGAGCTTCTATGATTTGAAAAGTGCTAAAGTTTGTGTTATTTGGAGACCGCAAACATGTGCCTGGAGAACTCACGTTACGGAGATCGCAAATCTAAAACATCTCCAGAAGTGCTCCATATGACACCAAAGTGCTATGGGTGAGTAAAACAACTTGTTTTATTACCGAAATAAGGCTCAGATGGTAAAAAACGTTAATTCGCCTTTTAAGGTTATTTTTGTATACTGAATTTTAGACAAAAAAAAGTCCCGTATTACGCATTAGTTGCCAGGTTATTGCAAGTCTTGCTCATATGTAGCAGTAAGGGTGACACATACAACCATTTATACACACACTAGAGAGTCTCATTGCAGAGGCAGATGTTTCACAGATTAAATAATAATTAATAAAAAAATTTCCTCAAATTCTGTAATTTAAATTTACTGCAAACTCATCCCCAGCCCTTTTAACGACAAAACCAACAGAGACCTGTGTAGTCTGCTTAAGACTCACCTTTTTAAGACTGCTTTTACTGTTTCTTAATGTTTAATGTTTGGCTGATTGTCTATTGTTTTATTACTTATTTTACCTTCTGTACAGCATCTTGAAAAGCACTTTATAAATAAAATGTATTATTATTAGTATTATTATTAATCCTTTTTCGTGCAGTAATTTCATTGTACAAATGTGTTTAAATCAAGATTTATGTGTTTTCGGCTTTATGTGACAGCAGCCAAACCCATATATCGCTGTCACGCTCACTCGCATCCTGGTTTTGTTTTTGCTCTTTTGTCTGTCTGAAGAATCCTCTTCCAAGTAGCTTGCCAAGGAGTTTCTGAATTATATGTATTACCATTGTATATGTGTCATTTTGATGCCTGACTCTGTGCCAAGGTTCTAATAGTTTTGGATTTTTCATTATAGTTTAGTTTTAGTTTGTTTTAATTAGTTTTTCGAGCGGCTCTGATAGTTTTTGTTGTTTTTTTCTTTCTAACTGCTCAGTTTTAGTTTAGTTTTTCTTAGTTTTAGTTTTTGGGTTATACTTTGGGTTATTTGTCAAGTGCAGGATTCCAAAAGAAAGTATTGTGTTCTCAAACTTACAACAAACAAATAGAATTTTAAAACATTTCTTCAGGTTTACCCCCACAACAACCAAAGCCGTCCACAAGCTGCAGCCTTAAGTGCAAAAACAAATAAAAATACACACCAAAACTTCCACATTTACAACTCCAAAAAAGGACAAAACCAAGAGCCATTTATCCAGAATTTCAGTTAGTTTGAGTTTTGTAAACACAAAATACAGTTTCAGTTATTGTTTTTTATTTTATTTTAATTATCCTGGCTTAGTCCAGGATTAGTCCTACTTTAGTCCTTGTTTAGTCCTTGTTAAGTCCAGGTTTAGTCCTTGTTTAGTCCTAATTTAGTCCTTGTTTAGCCCTTGTTTAGTCCTAGTTTAGTCCTAGTTTAGTCCAGATTTAGGTCTTGTTTAGTTCTAGTTTAGTCCTTGTTTAGTCCTGATTTAGTCCTTGTTTAGTCCTACTTTAGTCCTACTTTAGTCCAGATTTAGTCCTTGTTTAGTCCTAGTTTAGTCCTTGTTTAGTCCTGATTTAGTCCTTGTTTAGTCCTAGTTTAGTCCTTGTTTAGTCCTGATTTAGTCCTTGTTTAGTCCTACTTTAGTCCTACTTTAGTCCAGATTTAGTCCTTGTTTAGTCCTACTTTAGTCCTACTTTAGTCCAGATTTAGTCCTTGTTTAGTCCTAGTTTAGTCCTTGTTTAGTCCTGATTTAGTCCTTGTTTAGTTCTAGTTTAGTCCTTGTTTAGTCCTTGTTTAGTCCTGATTTAGTCCTTGTTTAGTTCTAGTTTAGTCCCTGTTTAGTCCTTGTTTAGTCCTGGTTTAGTCCTGACTTAGTTCTAGTTTAGTCCCTGTTTAGTCCTTGTTTAGTCCTGATTTAGTCCTTGTTTAGTTCTAGTTTAGTCCCTGTTTAGTCCTTGTTTAGTCCTTGTTTAGTCCTGATTTAGTTCTAGTTTAGTCCTTGTTTAGTCCTAGTTTAGTCCTGATTTATTTTATCTGTGATTTCAGTTTTAGTTTTTTAAACACACAATACAGTTTCAGTTATCGCTTTTTTCTTTTAATTGTCGTTTTTATTCATTTCAGTTAACGAAAATATTTTTTCAATTTTAGTTTCCGTTTTTTCGTTCGTTTTCGTTAACTATAATAACCTTGCTCTGTGCACTAATAAACTGATAATAATTTGTTTCATAGCATCTAACAGAATCATCTCACTGTGGCTCTTAGGTCAGGGTTAAAGTTAAACTATTTTCCAGTGCGGAAGAATAAAGCCGAATCACGCACCACGTTGTGCAACAGGGGAACTCCCTTCCTGGTGCGTAACTGGGATTCCCCTGGCAGCGTGCTGCGTGAATCGGCTGTATTCTTCCGCACTGGAAAATAGTTCCCACCCAAAATGACCAAGGCAAGCTCTCCGTGTTGATTTGCACATTTATTTGCACTCGATATGAATGCGCACTACACAGAAAGTAATTGGGAAACGCATCGAGCAAATTAATTCCTTTTGGCTGAAATCTTTCTCTGGCGACGTTAGACTCCAGTCTAAGGCGGAGGAGCTGCAGATACCGCGGCGGTCAGTGGCGACAGACTCGGACAATGGCTGGGTGAGCAGGAAAACGCTTTCCACCACTTATTTTAGTCTCTGGACTGTGGGGAGATGCCCAAATTTGACCTGGGGGTGGCATATCCCTTTAAAGCTCTGAAATGAGTAGCTCTCTGGCAGTTTCATTTTGTAAAGTTCGCTCACCGGAGGAAAAAGGTTGGAGCCCCGTGTTGTAGAACCTGGCTCCAAATTCGCCCCTGTAACCGTCAGCATCGTGAGGTTCATTTGAGTGGGTCTGAACGCTGTGGGGACGTCACACTCGCTTCGTTCTAAGGTTACGTTTATATGATGTTGGTCTGAACAGAAGACGCAAAAGTGGTGTCGCGTCTTCACTTTTTATTCCGCGTTTAGACGAGCGTTTTCGGGAGGAAATCTGCGTGCATACGGTGATGCAAAAGTGTGTGGAATTGGATTGGGTATGCATGCCAGGCGGCTAGGTGGCGCTGTGATACATTATCACTATGTCCGTGCACATGTGTAGAATCTTCCTTCTTCTCATCTGTGCCTGGTTTAGTCCTGGTTTGTCCTGGTTTACTCCTGGTTTAGTCCTGGTTTGTCCTGGTTTAGTCCTGGTTTAGTCCTGGTTTGTCCTGGTTTACTCCTGGTTTAGTCCTGGTTTAGTCCTGGTTTAGTCTTGGTTTGGTCCTTGTTTAGTCCTGGTTTAGTCTTGGTTTGGTCCTGGTTTAGTCCTGGTTTAGTCCTTGTTTAGTCCTTGTTTAGTCTTGGTTGAGTCCTGGTTTAGTCCTGGTTTGTCCTGGTTTAGTCCTGGTTTACTTCTGGTTTAGTCCTGGTTTAGCCCTGGTTTAGTCCTGGTTTGGTCCTGGTTTAGTCCTGGTTTACTTCTGGTTTAGTCCTGGTTTAGCCCTGGTTTAGCCCTGGTTTACTCCTGGTTTAGTCCTGGTTTGTTCCTGGTTTGGTCCTGGTTTAATCCTGGTTTGGTCCTGGTTTAGTCCTGGTTTACTCCTGGTTTAGTCCTGGTTTGTTCCTGGTTTGGTCCTGGTTTAGTCCTGGTTTGCTCCTGGTTTAGTCCAGGTTTAGCCCTGATTTAGTCCTGGTTTAGTCCTGGTTTAGCCCTGGTTTAGCCCTGGTTTAGCCCTGGTTTATTCCTGGTTTGTCCTGGTTTAGCCCTGGTTTAGCCCTGGTTTATTCCTGGTTTGTCCTGGTTTAGCCCTGGTTTAGCCCTGGTTTAGCCCTGGTGTGGTCGTGGCATACAATCTTCCTTCTTCTCATTTGCGCCGCAAAAAGCAAAACAAAACATGGCTACCTGTAGCAAAAAAAAATTGTGTGATCAGACGAAGAAGTTCAACTATTGCTTCAGACGACAAAACAACGAAGTCCTACAGTCGCATGTATGTGACGTAAACACGTACGCGACGTCGGCAGATTTGACCAGAGTTTTGCGTCTTGGGCAGTGTAGACGAAAACGCTACGGCGGAGCGTATTCAAGTTTTCCACTTTGGAGGCCGGTTTCAGTTTTTTGCGTTTTTAAGCCCCCAAAACGCCGTCACCGTCTAAACGAAAGGCACTTCCGATAAAATATTTAGTCGTTTTTACTCATAAGTGTTCTCGCCCTGAAGCGATTCAGGAAACCCTAACCCTAACCTAACTTCTGTCCAGAAAATGTGATTATTTTAGCTTTCAACACCAGATTTAGTATCAGTTTGTGTCTGATTTTTGATGTTTTTGACACCCCTAATGGAGATAAAACACAGTCCTTATTTCCAGACAGTGGTTGGCGGTTTACAATAGACAAAGTCGTTTCCGTGTGCTTCTATGGGGTCCTTGTTCTTTGTTTGTCCCAGTCCAGACACCGTACTCAGACATGTCTTTGCTCTGTGTCTGGACCGACTTGTCCCACAGCATAACTCCAACAGAAAACACTTTGTTCTGTTCTGTGGCCGCAGATACACAGACGTACAGCTTTGGTGAAAGAAGGATGTAGTGAAAGCTTGGAAAGAATTCTTCATTTCTAGATAATTTTATCTAGAATCCGATGCCTGATTTAGCAAAATAGAAGAAAATATAACCCCAAAATGTTATGTTTTGCAGTGAAGGGTTATGCATGTACGTCTATGAAGTTTTTAGATTTGGTTTAGTCTGAAAACTCATGAAAAAAATACCAAAGGGAACACAAACAACACATTTTCAGGCACCTGGGATCAATACAAGCCGCCTGTTCTCAGACGGAACAGTGCCTCAAGTTAGCTTCACTCCCACCTTTCCCCATGTTGATTGGTCATTTGGTCGATGTTTTTTTTTTATTTTTTTAATTAAAGACAATAGAATATAATCTTATACAAAATACAATAATAAAACAAAAACAAAACAAAACAAAAATATAAAACAAAACCTACAACAACCCCCCCCCCCCCACACACACACACACACATTTAATTAATACTGCAGACCCGTTTATATTTGTATTTTATCATTTATCATTTAATTTACCCCATTTTTACCCCCCCATTTTTAATAAACATTTTTGGTCACAATCCTTAACTAATATTATTTTCACTGTCATAATTTCCTTTAATTATTTTTTATTTTTTAGTACAATCCTCTTACTTCGTACAATCTACTTCGACAAGTGATAATTCACACATATTTTCGCACTCAAACTTTAATCGTTGGCGGACACCCCGGCCTTGAACAGATTGATATAAGAAAATATAAAATGGTCATGATAGCGCCCCCTAGGGTAATTGCACGGAACTGCAAAATTTAACTTTGTCGTACACATACAAGATTTGGTACACTCATTCGTGGCATGTTGTCAGTGAAAAAAGTCAATGATGCCCACATGCCATGCCTCGTTGTGTTGCCATGGCAACAGGCCAAACATCTCTCCCCGCCAATAGGACACCTGACAAAACCTTTGGTATAGCCACACCAAATTTGGTACATAGATGCATCATGGGAATAGGTTTCCATCATTGCTAGGAAACCAACCAGCCATATTGGGTAGAACATGTGACCTGGTGACAAAGGCGTCATTTCCTGTCCTCATATTTTTATTTATTCAATTTATTTATTAACGTTTGGACCCAGCATTTAAAAGAACAAAAATAAACACAAAAGAAACACATGCATCCAGGTAGAAAAAAGGGGAAGAAAATGGAGCATTAGCGCCACCCCCCCGTGAGTGCAAGCGAGGGCCAATCATCGCCACTTGCGGCTATATATTATTATTATTATTATTATTATTATTATTATTATTATTATTATTATTATTATTATTATTATTATGAGCCATGCTTTTGTCTTTTGTGGTGTTGCAGAGGTGTGGGCAAACTTCAGCGATGTTCCCCCCGGAGACTCGGTGCGTTCTCTGGCCGAGCAGGAGACGGTGCTGCCCTGTGTCTACAAACCCGTCCAGGAGGAGACCATCGTCCAGGTGACGTGGAAGAAAGAGAAGAGCGATGGCACCAAGGAGCAGATCATCCTGGCTCACCACATCAACGGACAGACCGGTGAGACCCTGTGGAACGTTTTAGGTTATCCTGAACTGTGAAACGTAGACGACGACTAAACCCACTGACCTGTGACTGAAACATCACTGTAGGTCACTGAGGTAATGATTTATCAATAATAATCAGGCCTGTGAGATATTATTGTCCAGCAATGTTGCATTTTGTAAAATCAGTGACACTCTAATGATTAGACTTAGACTTTATTGATCCACAAGGGAAATTATTTGGGTACAGTCGCTCAGGAATCAAATATAATATAACAGAGGGGAACAAAAAATAAACGGAATAGCAAAAAAAGAGCAAGAGACCGAGTCAAATATACGGAAGTCGACAGAGGACATATTCATAAGCAGTATTTTTTTCTTCCTTGTTAATCCTGAGATAACGAGATAATTAATTCGAGATCTCGAGAAAACAACTGAAACGTCTACGGCCACGTTGTGACAGTCTGACTCAGGTTTGGTCCAGGTTTAGTCCAGGTTTAGTTCAGGATTAGTCCAGGTTTGGTCCCTGGTGTAGTCCAGGTTTGGTCGCTGGTTTAGTCCAGGTTTAGTCCAGGTTTGGTCCCTGGTTTAGTCCAGGTTTAGTCCAGGTTTAGTCCAGATTTAGACCAGGTTTGGTCCCTGGTTTAGTCCATGTTTAGTCCAGGTTTAGTCCAGGTTTGGTCCAGGTTTGGTCCCAGGTTTAGTCCAGGTTTGGTCCAGGTTTAGTCCAGGTTTGGTCCAGGTTTAGTCCAGGTTTACTCCAGGTTTAGTCCAGGTTTGGTCCAGGTTTAGTCCAGGTTTAGTCCAGGTTTAGTGCAGGTTTGGTCCCTGGTTTGGTCCCTGGTTTAGTCCAGGTTTGGTCCCTGGTTTGGTCCCTGGTTTGGTCCAGGTTTAGTCCAGGTTTGGTCCAGGTTTACTCCAGGTTTAGTCCAGGTTTGGTCCAGGTTTACTCCAGGTTTGGTCCAGGTTTGGTCCAGGTTTAGTCCAGGTTTACTCCAGGTTTGGTCCAGGTTTGGTCCAGGTTTGGTCCAGGTTTTGTCCAGGTTTAGTCCAGGTTTTTTGTCCTGCAGTCAGTCTGACTTCGGGTCTATTTCTCATTCTGAATAGACGTGTTTTTGGTCATTAGAATGTCTGGAATAATAATTGATCAGCTGATAAGGCAATATATTGATCAGGGGTTGACACAGGGGGAGATTGCATTACGTCTTTTAATTCAGGATAATTTCAAGATTAGTCCGCGGCACCTCTGCAGAAGACTGGCCCGGCTTCGACTTTACCGACGGAGATACAGGGTTTTCTCGAGATCTCGAAATAACAGTTTTGTTTTCTCGACATCATGAATTAATTTTCTCGATATTAAGGTGGAAAATAATCATTACGAACATGGCCTCTGTCGGCTTCCGTACAAATGAGACATAATTATAACAGTAAAAAATAATAATCAGTGTGTATGAACAAATCAGAATAAAATAGAAAAATAAGTTATAAAATATCAAATAAAACATCCAATCAGCTGTGTACAGTTGTAGGGAGTATTATCTGTCCCTCTATGGTCTGGTGCTGCATTGATAAGATAAGATAAGATAAGATCAGACTTTATTGATCTCACACAGGAGAAAATTACATCTCACACAGGAGAAAATTACTTGTCACATTAGCTCCAGGCAGTTTTGTGCGAGAGAAAGTTTGAACAAAAAAAGTGCATACAGACAAGATAAGTCATAATAATAAAAATAAGTAAAAAGAGAGTATAGAAAATATTGCACGTCTGGACTCTACAGTGGAGTTATACAGTCTGATGGCGGTGGGGATGAAGGATCTGCAGTAGCGCTCCTTCTTGCACTGGGGGTGCCTCAGTCGGCTGCTGAAGGAGCTGCTCAGCTCCTCTACAGTCCGGTGCAGAGGTTGAGCGGTGTCGTCCATGATGGATGTAAGTTTGGCAAGATAAGATAAGATAAGACGATCCTTTATTTGTCCCACAATGGGGAAATTGCAGTGTCACAACGCAAGTTTCAAGAACAGGAAAATATGAGCATGCATCAAAATTAAGATAAATAATAATAATAAGTATGTACAATCAACACAACACTGTAAGGTTAAAAGGCACAGGAACGCTGCACAATAAATGTCTTTGATTCTGAGCAGTGAACAAACAGCAGTTAAAGTGACTCCAGTTCAGTAATATATAATATCACTATAATAAAGTGACTCAGGTGATTGTGTACAGTGCAGTGATGGACAGTGGTGGTACCCATGACAGCGTGATCTGGTCCCGGTTCTTCTCCGGTAACGTAGCTCGTAAACATAGTTCCGGCAAGGGACAATTTAGTAAAGCTTGTTTTTCTTCTCAAAAAAACATTTGTCCGAAAAGTGATGTAATTGCGTCCCAAACAGTTGTCCACTAAAAATCCAGCCACGTATTTCGCATTTGCATATTTTCTCTCTAGATTCGTATCAATGCGCCCACATTAGCTCTATTAGCCTGTTCACTTGTAAACATCCGCTTACGGCTGATGTCGCCGTACCGCATCCGCCGTACACATCCGTTATAGATACTAAATTGTTTTTATGTTTGTGATCATAACACATGTACTAAATTGTCTAATGTCTGCAACTGCAACATATTTTCTGTTGCATGCTATATCTTTATGTCTGGGACTGTGGATGGAAATTAGCACTGTGCTAAATCCGGCATATTTAAGTCGGTTTGTGTGATCTTATACAAATTGTGCGTTCATTAATATGCACTGTCCCTTCCAAATAAACAAATAAATAAATAAATAAATAAATAAATAAATAAATAAATAAATAAATAAACAAATAAATAAATAAATAAATAAAAGTGAACAGGCTAATACAGCTAATATGCGCGTAGTGATACGAATCGAGTGAAAATATGCAAATGCGAAAATACGCTGCTGAATTTTTAGCGGACAACTGTTGGGGACGCAAATATATCACTTTTCTGACAAATGCTGTTTTAGGAAGAAAAACAAGCTTTATTAAATTGTCCCCGCGAACTTACCGGAACTAAGGTCTAAACCAGGACTAAACTACGACTAAACCAGGACTAAACCAGGACTAAACCAGGTCTAAACCAGGACTAAACCAGGCCTAAACTACGACTAAACCAGGACTAAAGCAGGACTAAAGCAGGACTAAACCAGGTCTAAACCAGGTCTAATCCATGTCTAAACTACGACTAAACCAGGACTAAACCAGGTCTAAACCAGGACTAAACCAGGCCTAAACTACGACTAAACCAGGACTAAAGCAGGACTAAAGCAGGACTAAACCAGGTCTAAACCAGGTCTAAACCATGTCTAAACTACGGCTAAACCAGGACTAAACCAGGTCTAAACCAGGTCTAAACTATGACTAAACCAGGACTAAACCAGGACTAAACCAGGTCTAAACTACGACTAAACCAGGACTAAACCAGGACTAAACCAGGACTAAACCAGGTCTAAACTATGACTAAACCAGGTCTAAACCAGATCTAAACCAGGACTAAACTACGACTAAACCAGGACTAAACCAGGACTAAACCAGGACTAAACCAGGTCTAAACCAGGACTAAACCAGGTCTAAACTACGACTAAACCAGGACTAAACCAGATCTAAACCAGGTCTAAACTACGACTAAACCAGGACTAAACCAGGACTAAACTACGACTAAACCAGGACTAAACTAGGACTAAATCAGGTCTAAACCAGGTCTAAACCAGGTCTAAACTACGACTAAACCAGGACTAAACCAGGTCTAAACCAGGACTAAACCAGGTCTAAACTACGACTAAACCAGGTCTAAACTACGACTAAACCAGGACTAAACCAGGTCTAAACCAGGACTAAACCAGGTCTAAACTACGACTAAACCAGGACTAAACCAGGACTAAACCAGGTCTAAACCAGGACTAAACCAGGTCTAAACTACGACTAAACCAGGACTAAACCAGGTCTAAACTACGACTAAACCAGGACTAAACCAGATCTAAACCAGGTCTAAACTACGACTAAACCAGGACTAAACTACCACTAAACCAGGACTAAACCAGGTCTAAACTAGGACTAAACCAGGTCTAAACCAGGTCTAAACTACGACTAAACCAGGACTAAACCAGGTCTAAACCAGGACTAAACCAGGTCTAAACTACGACTAAACCAGGTCTAAACTACGACTAAACCAGGACTAAACCAGGTCTAAACTATGACTAAACCAGGATTAAACCAGGACTAAACCAGGTCTAAACCAGGACTAAACCAGGTCTAAACTATGACTAAACCAGGACTAAACCAGGTCTAAACCAGGTCTAAACCAGGTCTAAACTATGACTAAACCAGGACTAAACCAGGACTAAACCAGGTCTAAACTATAACTAAACCAGGTCTAAACCAGGTCTAAACCAGGTCTAAACCAGGTCTAAACTACGATTAAATCAGGACTGTGATACTCTTTGTCTGGCATGGACGCTCAAAATGAAGAAGGGCTACGGGGTATGTATTGGTATTTTATACCAATACATGCAGAATAAATACAAGAAACATTAATGACACTGTGGAACATTACAGTCAAGGATGTGCTGCTGCATTGGTTTTAGTTTTTATTTAGTTTTCATAAAAGTTCACTAAATGAGTGTGTTGTGTGCAGCGTTCGGGCCGTGGTCTCGGCGTGTTCGCTTTAAGAACAGTGACCCCACGGTGGACTCGTCTCTGATCATCACCAGCACGGAGCTCGGAGACGCCGGCCTCTACACCTGCCACATCAGCACCTTCCCCCTGGGCAACTTCGAGAAGGACATGGAGCTCACCGTCTGGAGTAAGACCCCCCGACTTTTATTTAGTGGCTCAACATGATTTTTACCGTCTCAAAAACGTTTTTAAACCATTTGCAGTGGTCCAAAGTTCTTCCTCACTCACCTTTTTCACCACAATGAAACCACTAAGCACTTTTCACAACTTTCAGAGTGTCACAGTAACAACTAGCATGCTAACACACCTCCTGATTATCAGATGTAGACAGTACACTTCATAAAGTCATGGTTAATCATCAATCAGGAAATACTTTTTTTCATTTAGGGAATTTTGCCCATATTAGTGAAAACGTACTGATGTGAACAGTTAAATGGCTAAAATTGTACTCAGTGACCAGTACTACTGCCAAAATTGTACTTAAAGGGACAGTGTGTAACTTTTTAGAGGTGGCACATCACCAACATGATTCCATGGACATAGATTCCATGGAATAGACCAGAATTCTCCTAACCTGGGAAATCCCAGGCCGCTTTGCACGATTGTTCCGAACTGAAAGACAGCCTGGCAACGAGGCTAAGCGAGGGCTCCTGATTTTGGGAGCCAATCAGAGAGCGGGGAGGGGTGGAAAGACGGTGATGTGTACTACGCGACAAACGGAAGCGGGTCCAACTTCTCTCATTTATCTTACACAAACAGCAGTAATCGTTCGGTGCCATTGTTTAATCGTTTTTTTGTTTTGCCTTCTGTTTTCACGGAGATTGGGGAAAATGGCAGCGTTTCCTTCTCTTCTCCCCGGTCGTCGCTCTAACTACATCATCGAGTACAACTGACATGATTGGCTATGGGCTACGTATACGCCAAATGATAGACATTCGTATCGCCCAATAAACGGCCGTTGGCAATCGTAAAGCACACCTCCGCGATCAGATATTCAGTAGGTGCTCCCAGACCATATATCACTGTGATATGGTCTGGTGTAAACCAGGCAAGAATTCTCCATGGAGATATCCACGTTTTATGCCATTTGGTGAAAGATTCTAGCCAAAGGAACTATAATTCCATATCAATGGGCCGATGGGATTTTATTGAGCCAGTTTCCGATATTTGGCCTGTTGTTGCATCGAATATCGGTATTGATATTGACTGATACCGGAACCAATACTGCCTATCCCTATGTCCTTCCTCCAGGACAAATAAATGGTAAATGGTCACATTTTTATACAACGCTTTTGCATCTTCAAAGAACCACTCACCCAGTGTACCAGACACTGGGGGCGAGGTGGGTTAAAGGTTAAATTTCTTGCCCAAAGACACAATGACAGCATCTGTGGGAGCTGGAATCACACCCCCAACATGTGGGTCAGTGGATCTCACCGCTCAACCAATGATTTTTATGATTGGAACCACCAACCTTCTGATCAGTGGGCAAACGATCTACTGTCACCCCAATAAGAGTCAGGTTTGTGAAGAGGCAAAACGACCTCAGTCTCCTCAGGAGGTAGAGGCGACTTTGGCCCTTCTTGTACAGGGCGTCGGTGTTGTGGGACCAGTCCAGTTTATTGTTGAGGTGAACACCCAGGTACTTGAAACTGTCCACAGTCTCTATGTCCTGCCCCTGGATGTTCACCGGTGAGTGAGGTAGTGGTCTCCTCCTGAAGTCCATCACCAGCTCCTTTGTCTTACTGGTGTTCAGGCTCAGGTGGTTGCGCCCACACCAGTCTACAAAGTCACTGATGACCGAGCGGTACTCCAGCTCGTTCCCCTCAGACACACAGCCCACAATGGCCGAGTCGTCAGAGAACTTCTGGAGATGGCAGCTGTCCGTGTTGTATGTGAAGTCCGAGGTGTAGATGGTGAAGAGGAAGGGTGAGAGGACAGTTCCCTGGGGGACCCCAGTGCTGCAGACTACCACCTCTGACTCACAGCCGCGCAGCTGCACGTACTGTGGACGGTCAGTGAGGTAGTCGATGGTCCAGGCAGCGAGATGTCCATCCACTTCTGCGTCCTCCAGCTTCCCCCGCAGCAGCGCCGGCCTGATGGTGTTGAAGGCGCTGGAGAAGTCAAAGAACATGACTCTCACAGCACTCCCGGCGGTCTCTAGGTGGGTGAGCGCCCGCTGCAGCAAATAGATGACGGCATCCTCTACTCCTACGTTTGGCTTGTAGGCAAACTGCAGCGGGTCCAGGGAGGGGCTCACCACAGAGCGGAGGTGGCTGAGGATCACACTATCCATGGTCTTCATGAGGTGGGAGGTCAAGGCGACTGGTCTGTAGTGGGCTGGTTCCCTGGCATTTGTTGTTTTGGGAACCGGGACCACGCAGGAGGTCTTTCACAGGACGGGGACCTTCTCCAGGCTGAGGCTCAGGTTGAACATGTAGCAGAGAACCTCACAAAGCTAGTCTGCACAGGTTCTCTGAACTAACACTGGGTAACATTAAGAAGTTGCCAATACGATACATACCTCGATACAATTAACTTTTGATTTGATATGATTCGATACGATATATTTCAAAACAGTTCAATCAAAAATAAAGTCTAAGTCATGGCTGTGACACTAAAAGTCTTTGTTAAGAAGAAGAAGAAGAAGTGACTATTGATCTCACACTGGAGAAATTCTTCTCTGCATTTAACCCATCCTGTTATTAGGAGCAGTGGGCAGCACATTACTGCTCCCGGGGACCATCTCCATGATCTTCTTGCTTCAGTTTGGTCAGGATGGAGCATGTTTTAGGTTGATGGGGGAACCGGAGTGCCTGGAGGAAACCCACCTCTGGGCACGCCGTCATAAGTAGCGATTGTTGCCGGAAAAGTCAGACGAAATCATGGCTGCGAAGAAAGAATGCACAACACGTACACCAATGCTGCTCCGTCAAACTAGTCCAGGTTTAGTCCAGGTTCAGTCTAGGTTTAGTCCAGGTTTAGTCCAGGTTTAGTCTAGGTTCAGTCTAGGTTTAATCCAGGTTTAGTCCAGGTTTAGTCCAGGTTTAGTCCAGGTTTAGTCCAGGTTTAGTCCAGGTTCAGTCTAGGTTTAGTTCAGGTTTAGTCCAGGTTTAGTTCAGGTTTAGTCCAGGTTTAGTCTCATATTAGTCCGTCAAACTCCTCGAGCGCCATTTTTGTATACCGCCACATAGTTTGTTGTGTTTTTATTGAGTCGCCATCACCCGGAAGTAGTCGGACGACAGCGCCACATAGCGTAGCCCCCCTCCCACAGCTGCTGTTTAAACAGTCTGTGACCCGGAGCAGGACTCTGTGGCGCAACGGTAGCGCGTCTGACTCCAGATCAGAAGGTTGCGTGTTCAAATCACGTCAGGGTCAGAGCTTTTAATTTAATTTAATTTGCTACGTTTGAGAAAATCAGATTAAGATGTTTTGAAAATGTGCAGCTGAGTGATAATCAATAGTATGACATGGAGCTTCTGACTTTGGGTCGACAAATCTAACTATAAAACAAGTTTGCAATAAAAAAAAAGTTACTAGGTTCATTCTAAAGGTTCTATATTACACAAAATTGACTTGTGATCTGCTGTTACCATCAAAACCAGACCTAGAGTTGTGTTTTGTTTCGTTCACACATGTTTGAGTAGCCCTTCAGTATAAGTCAAAACACTCTGTTCCACCTTGTGATGTCATGAAGCTGTGGTTTTCAAGTGAACAGCTCCTTTTACCTTTAGTTCAGTAGAGATTGGCATCATTCTCCAGTTTTATTTTCTTAATCTGTGATACACAAAGGATTCAGTAGCGTTTTCGTACAAGTGAAAAAGAATCTGCTCCTCGTGTGTCCTCGAGTCTTTTTTTAAAGGGTCATAACAGAATGTGCGGACATTTTACGTCCCACCCATCAAATATTAAATAATCCACATACAAAATACTAAAACATACAGTTTTTGAGTGAATCTGTTCCCACGCGAAGCGCTCTCCCCTTTTTAAGCACCTGGCACTCATGTCAACAACTGGTGCCCGCTGACATTAGTCTGGTTAACACCTGACCATATCACAAGTGAGATATGGGTCTGGAAACTCGCTTCGAAAAATCCCGTAGCGGAGGTGTGGTTAGCGATTGCCAACGGCCGTTTATTGGGCGTTATGAATGTCTATCATTGAGCGTATACGTAAGTCCATAGCCAATCATGTCAGTTGTCAGTTCAAACTACAAGCTTCCGTTTGTCATGTAGTACACGTCACCGTCTTGCCACACCTCCCCCGCTCTCTGATTGGGGCCCTAAATCTGGGACTCTCGCTTGGACGAGTTTCCAGGCCGCCTTCCAGTTCGAAACGAACGGAAGCGGCCTGGGAATTCCCAGGCTACGCTGACATGGCACGGTGGCATTGCCCGTGGCCACGATAGCGGCCAAATTGTAATAGTTTTGCACGAAGCGCTCTCCCTTTTCCTAACACTCAATGCCACACTATAGTGACACTCACGCCCGGCAAAAACTTTGTCTTAGTCAAACCAAATTTGGTACACAGATGCAGGGCATGGGGAGAACATGCAAACTCCAGGCTCAGGCAACCCAAATCTTAGGGCCATACAACGTGCAAAGTTAGTGTCAGAAGTGGGATTCGAACCCACGCCTCCAGGGGAGACTGCGACCTGAACGCAGCGCCTTAGACCGCTCGGCCATCCTGACGTACAAACATCGCTTTTGTGAAAAGTTCATATGAAACATTTTAATCCTCAAAACTCTGAAAATGTCAAACGTGTCACATAAAAACGTTTCCTTCTTCTGAACTGTAGCTCTGTAACAAACCGAAGCAAGAAGAACATGGAGATGGTCCCCGGGCGCAGTAATGTGCTGCCCACTGCTTCTAATAACAGGATGGGTTAAATGCAGAGAAGAATTTCTCCTGTGTGAGATCAATAAAGTCACTTCTTAAAAGTTGGACGGATGTAAGACCACACGGTAATATATAAGAAAGTGCGATTATTTCATGTTCAAAATCACATTCTGTTTTTATTTTATCTTCGTGGTATTTGAGGACCGAGTCTGTACCGAAGTATTAACATCGAGTTAGCATATACAACAGCATAATTTATGGAGCTATGGCTTTGGGCGAGGAAAGACAGTTGGGGCGGTTTGTTTTTATACGGCTAAGCTAAGTTGCTGTGCGTGATTTTAGTCTAAACTAGGTTAGGGTTTGCATTCAGACTGTGGAACTTTCTCACCAGCAACAAAGTTCAAAAGGAAGCTTCACGTGCAAGTGTAAGAGAAAGTGGATCTACTTATTTGAAAATGATTATAATGATATTTCAGAATTACCTTGTTGTTTTTTCTAGGTCTTCGGGAGCGTTTGCGGAATTTAAAGACGGGGTATTTTTTCTAACATGTTATAATGTTGTTCCCTCATCAAAAACATGCTTAAAGAGGTTCTAGAATTATGTCCCCCTTATGCAAGATATGCTGTGCGCTATTTGTGGCTAGTTATGATGCGCTGATCATGTACTGTCCTGCTAATTGTTGTTAGCGTTATAACGTTCAGGAACTCATAGTGGTGGTGTAATTAGGATGCTCAGAATGCATAAGCTAAATCAGGAATAACCAGGCCTGGACTGGAAATCGGGCATACCGGGCATTTTCCCGGTGAGCCGACAGTCCCACAATGCTGTTTTTTTTTTTTTACTTAGAGACCGGCCCACAGTTCAGAGGAGGCATCCCATTGGTCCATCTTCAATACAGACAGTGGACTAAACCAATCAGGATATAGAAGCTTACGAGAGCGGTCCCGCCCCTTTCTCTGCACTGATCCCCGCCAGTTTCAGTGTCGAGCGTGGAAACATGGAGAAGCGGCAGAAAGGGGGTGTGGAGAAGTTACGGGATAAAAGATTAAAAAATCTCACTATAGACGCTGCAAAATGTTCTAAAATAACAGACATATTCTCTGGAGGGGCTGGAGCCTCCACGTCCTCTGCAGCCCAGGCTGAAGGTGGACAGGGAACCTGGTCTAAACCTGGACTAAACCTGGACTAAACCTGGTCTGAACCTGAACTAAACCTGGACTAAACCTGGTCTAAACCTGGTCTAAACCTGGTCTAAACCTGGACTAAACCTGGACTAAACCTGGTCTAAACCTGGTCTAAACCTGGACTAAACCTGGACTAAACCTGGTCTGAACCTGAACTAAACCTGGACTAAACCTGGTCTAAACCTGGTATAAACCTGGACTAAACCTGGTCTGAACCTGAACTAAACCTGAAATAAACCTGGTCTAAACCTGGTCTAAACCTGGACTAAACCTGAACTAAACCTGGACTAAACCTGGTCTAAACCTGGTCTAAACCTGGACTAAACCTGGTCTGAACCTGAACTAAACCTGAACTAAACCTGGTCTAAACCTGGTCTAAACCTGGACTAAACCTGGTCTAAACCTGGACTAAACCTGGACTAAACCTGGTCTGAACCTGAACTAAACCTGGACTAAACCTGGTCTAAACCTGGTATAAACCTGGACTAAACCTGGTCTGAACCTGAACTAAACCTGAAATAAACCTGGTCTAAACCTGGTCTAAACCTGGACTAAACCTGAACTAAACCTGGACTAAACCTGGTCTAAACCTGGTCTAAACCTGGTCTAAACCTGGACTAAACCTGGACTAAACCTGGTCTGAACCTGAACTAAACCTGAACTAAACCTGGTCTAAACCTGGTCTAAACCTGGTCTAAACCTGGACTAAACCTGGACTAAACCTGGTCTAAACCTGGTCTAAACCTGGACTAAACCTGTACTAACCCTGGACTAAACTTGGACTAAATTTGGACTAAACCTGGACTAAATCTGGACTAAACTTGGACTAAACCTGGTCTAAACCTGGACTAAATCTGGACTAAACCTGGACTAAACCTGGTCTAAATCTGGACTAAATCTGGACTAAACTTGGACTAAACCTGGTCTAAAACTGGACTAAACCTGGTCTAAACCTGAACTAAACCTGGACCAAATCTGGGCTAAACCTGGACTAACCCTGGACCAAACCTGGGCTAAACCTGGACTAAACCTGGACTAAACTTGAACCCGAGGGACAGAGTGACCAGGGAAGTGTGGCCCAGGCACAGCAGGTCAGCAGTAGTAATGTGAGGATAATACCGGGACTTTTAGGTGATGGACAGGCATGAAAATCACTCACCTTTTGGCGAAATTCGCTGTTTTGAAGCCAAAACAGGTGACCTATGTGAATTGTGTAGATTCGATGAGAAGAGATTTGGTTTTTTTTTGCGTTTCCACAGGGAGAAGTCAAATGCTGGTGAATTTTGCCTGGGGGTGTGGTCACAAAAACGGCAAGTATGCTGCTTTCCTGTGGTAGCAAGTGGTTGCGGGGAACACAAACATAAATTAGTCCGTTGTGCTCCACTAATTATGAGGGACCGGTCTAAGCCAAAAATGCCAGGGCCGTTTTTTTGTGCCAGTCCAGCCCTGGGAATAACTTTGGACCACTGCAAACTGAAAATAAACTAGTTCTGTTGTTTTAAATGTTTTAGGATGGTAAAAATCACGTACGGCGCCTCTACTCATCTCACTTTTCAAACCAGGCTAAGTTCTCCCTCCTGTCCCACCACAGCCATGCCCATCTCGTCCCTGGATCCCGTGGTGATGGTGGAGGGCTCGTACGGCATCGCGGCCACGTGCCGCTCCACCGCCCAGCCCACGCCTCAGCTGTCCTGGGACACGGAGCTCACCGGACAGTCCACCAACCGCACCTACGACAACGGCGTGGTGACGTCGCAGTACTCGCTCTACCCTCTGCGCGGCATGAACGGCAAGAGGCTGGACTGTCTGGTGTGGCACGACAGCTTCTCCGGCCCCAAGAGGATCTCCTACAAGATGGTGGTGCACTGTGAGTCTAAACCAGGACTAAACCAGGACTAAACCAGGACTAAACCAGAACTAAACCAGGACTTAACCAGGACTTAACCAGGACTTAACCAGGGCTAAACCAAGGCTAAACCAGGACTAAACCAGGACTGAACCAGGGCTAAACCAGAACTAAACCAGGACTAAACCAGGACTGAACCAGGGCTAAACCAGGACTAAACCAGGACTAAACCAGGACTGAACCAGGGCTAAACCAGAACTAAACCAGGACTAAACCAGGGCTAAACCAGGGCTAAACCAGAACTAAACCAGGGCTAAACCAGGGCTAAACCAGAACTAAACCAGGACTAAACCAGGACTAAACCAGAACTAAATCAGGGCTAAACCGGGACTAAACCGGGACTAAACCCGGACTAAACCAAAGCTAAACCAGGGCTAAACCAGAACTATACCAGGCTAAACCAGAACTATAGCAGAACTAAACCAAGGCTAAACCAGGACTAAACCAGGGATTACACAGATATAAGGCCACATGGGACCAGGACTAAACAGAACTAAACCAGTATTAAACCAGAACTAAACCAGGACTAAACCAGAATTAAACCAGGACTAAACCAGGGCTAAACCAGGGCTAAACCAGAACTAAACCAGGGCTAAACCAGAACTAAATCAGGGCTAAACCAGGACTAAACCAGGACTGAACCAGGGCTAAACCAGGACTAAACCAGGACTAAACCAGGGCTAAACCAGGGCTAAGCCAGAACTAAACCAGGGCTAAAGCAGGGCTAAACCAGAACTAAATCAGGGCTAAACTGGGACTAAACTGGGACTAAACCAAAGCTAAACCAGGGCTAAACCACAACTATACCAGGCTAAACCAGAACTATAGCAGAACTAAACCAAGGCTAAACCAGGACTAAACCAGGGATTACACAGATATAAGGCCACATGGGACCAGGACTAAACAGAACTAAACCAGTATTAAACCAGGACTAAACCAGGACTAAACCAGGGCTAAACCAAGGCTAAACCAGGACTAAACCAGGACTAAACCAGAATTAAACCAGGACTAAACCAGGGCTAAACCAGAGCTAAACCAGGGCTAAACCAGGTCCAAACCAGGTTTACTGCTACTTCTACTACTACAACAACTACTACTACTACTATTACTACTATTACTACTACTACTGCTACACCAGAATCAGAAATGTTAAATGTCCAAAACTGACTCTTGTAAACTTTAAAATTGCATAACTTTTCTAGTGGCGGCTCATTCAAATGCTTTTCTCCATGGAGATGTTATTGTCAAACCAGACCGAGTTACAGGTCAGATCTGTGGAGAGGCGTCCCCGCTCACAGTCAAAATGTCTGTTTTTCTAGGTATTTAACACCAGCTGGAATTGAATAAGTGTTTAATGTGGAACACACTGTGGAACATTCCAGGCAGGGCAGAGATATCTCCATAGAAACAAGCAGGCGATGGACCTCCAACCAAAATGTTACACAGTGCAGCTTTAAGCCATGTTATAATCGTGTTCTGTGTTTTGTGTTCATGCCGTAATTTGGGGAAAATGACATTGGCAATTAGAATTTTTTTTTAAATTTTCCTAACCACACGTGTGTGTTGTGTTGGTCAGACCCGCCTCACGCCGAGATCACCGGGTTCAAAGACGATGAGTGGCACCAGGGTCAGGAGAAGGTCACCCTCAAGTGTGTGAGCGGAGGAAACCCCGCCCCCCACCTCTACACCTGGAAAAGGTAAAACACACAAGCCCCGCCCCCACCGCTACACCTGGAAAAGGTAAAACACAAAGCCCCGCCCTCACCGCTACACCTGGAAAAGGTAACACACAAAGCCCCGCCCCCACCGCTACACCTGGAAAAGGTAACACACAAAGCCCCGCCCCCACCGCTACACCTGGAAAAGGTAAAACACAAAGCCCCGCCCCCACCGCTACACCTGGAAAAGGTAACACACAAGCCCCGCCCCCACCTCTACACCTGGAAAAGGTAACACACAAAGCCCCGCCCCCACCTCTACACCTGGAAAAGGTAAAGCACAAGCCCCGCCCCCATCGCTACACCTGGAAAAGGTAACACACAAAGCCCCGCCCCCACCTCTACACCTGGAAAAGGTAAAAAACACACACCTCTACACCTGCCGCCACCACCCTGTCCCTGGGTGGCTGGGCGGGCGGGGGTAAATACGAGGCTGAGGGTAAATGCGAGGCTGAGGGTAAATACGAGGTTGGGCGGGGGTAAATACGAGGTTGGGCGGGGGTAAATACGAGGTTGGGTGGGGGTAAATACGAGGTTGGGCGGGGATGGAGGTTCTTACTCTAATGACGAGGTGTGACTGGGTAATGCTGCCTTCATGTGCTGTGGGGATTATGGTAAACACCAGTCCAGGGGAAAATTGCACTTGAATGTGGTGATTTCCACGGGAGAACAGGGAGGACAGGGAGATCAGGGAGGACAGGGAGATCAGGGAGAACAGGGAGGACAGGGAGATCAGGGAGGACAGGGAGATCAGGGAGAACAGGGAGGACAGGGAGATCAGGTCTCAATGCTTGAATCGCCAAACTGAGATGACCTTCGACCCCATGGCCGAGAGCAGCAAAAGTCCAAACTGAAGGATCTGAGACGCTCCTGTCGGCTCATGTTTTCAGGATTAATCATGTGGGATTCACAAGTTCAGTCATCTGTTTTGTGTAATTAAACAAAACACTCACACACACACACCACACACACGCACTACTACTACTACTACTACTATTACTACTACTACTACTACTACTACTGCTGCTGCTGCTGCTGCTCCTCCTCCTCCTCCTCCTACTACTATTTCTTCTGCTGTTCCTCCTTTATGTTATTGTGAATAAGAAATGTTAAATGTTCAAAATTGACTCTTGTGAGCTTTAAAATTGCATAACTGCGTAACTTTTCTGGTGGAGAGTCAGACGCTTTTCTCCATGAAGATGTTGTTGCTTTGTCTGGAATGTTTCACAGTATGGCATTAAATCTTTGTGCACACATTAGCCGTGTCTCAGTTCTCAGTGTGCACAATTCGGAGTTTGGTTTTAAGGGCATGTACGTCACTTCTGGCTGCTGTCCCATTTCTTTTTTGTCCCATGCACAGTTACTGTAACTTGCGGTCTGAAGACCGCAGTCGTTTCCATGGAAATCAGGGCGTGGACCAACTGCGTGAAAAAGCACACTTCGCGCACTCATATATCCCAGCATATATATCATATACCCGCGCGATACTTCTTCTATGGGAGAAAATGGAGTCGGCGGCTGCATCTGGTAGTTGCGGGACCTGTCGCATTTCGCCGACGCCCATGCGGTCCGTGGACTGCACTCAGGACTGTGCAAATATGCACAGTCTTGACTGCAGACTGAGCCCCCTTAAAACCACTCTCCAAACGGAGCACGGCTAATATGTGACTGACCAAGGCAAAACCTGCCACAAGTCGCTCAGAGCAAACAGGAGAAAATTGTGTTAGAAGAATTTATTTTATTTTTATTTTTTTTGGTGTGATTTTTGTTTTTTTGCCAAATGTGCTAGTTGAGATCATGAAGAAGCCGCTCCATGTTTCAGATAACAGCATTGGTCACTTTAAAGCAAACATTTTGTCTTTGAAATTTGCTAGTTTTTCAGAAAGAATCAGGGCATGCGTAAATTACCACAATTACCATACCGGCACTACTGGCCATTCACGTGACGATTAGCACCAAACCTGAAAAGCTTTTTTCCTCAACTTTCTCATGTGCTGCTTTCAAATGGCCACAAATTCTTCAAATGTTCTCAGATTTCCATTTGTAAGGCATCGTTGGAAAGCTTAGAATCTACACTTTCAGAATCTGTGAATAAGGCATTCACTGACACTGAGTTCAAATACTATTTTCGCATGACGAGAAGAATGTTTGTGTACATTTGTGAGCGCCTACTTGTACCACTCTCGCTGGAGGAAACACTCTGACTGAAGTCGCATTCCAAAAGATCGGATATGTATCGGTTTTAGGACCACATATCCAAGTGGCCTGGATCGTATTTGACCCCCCCCCCAAAAAAAAAGAAAAAAAAAAAAAAAAAAAATGATCTGTTTCGTTCAGACTGTCATTAGAAGATCAGATACAGGTCGCATAGAGGCAAAAAAAAAAAAAAAATCGGATTTGGGTCATTTCAGGCTGCAGTCTGAACGTAGCCTAACTTGCCTCCGGGACGACTTGTGTCTGGTTTTGTTGCGGTCGGTCACATATTTAACCTAAGCTTGTGTTGATTTTTCACTGCTTTATTACCTTTCCAAGTGTCTAAGCATCACTATAATGACTCTCTCTGTCCGCACCGACGATGTATAACACTTGGCACTTGTGAATTCAGCGGCTCCACAGATCGGCATAAACATCGCCGACGTCATTCACACAAACAAATGAACCGCGAACGCCCACTTCTCCTTCACACTTCAACAAAAGCTCAAACTGTGGTGTAGGTGCATGTGCTCCTCCCTGCAGTATTCTGGAGTGTTTATAGGGACGCATCAATACGATACTGGTATGGATCGGATATCAGTTCCAAGATAATAGATAAATAAGTAAATAATAATAATAACAACACATATTTATTCATGAATCACTTTTAAAAACGGGTTTACAAAGTGCTGTACAAAACCAGTCAAGGATGCAAACAATTCAATTAATTCTAATACGTAAATAAAAAGAAGTAGAATAAAAGAAATAAGGAATAAAATCAAGCTAAAGCCAGGTAAAGGAAGGCCAACTGATAAAAACGGGCTTTAAGAAGTGATTTAAAACATGATACTGATGGTGCAGCCTTATCTCCTCAGGCAGGTCGTTCCAAAGCCGAGGAACCCGGACTGTAAAGGCTCCAACACCTTCGTCCGGTGCCTGGACTTTGGAAAATCCACAGGGACCCGCCTGAGGATCTAAGGCTGCAGCTCGTACGGGGTTAAAGTTCTGAAATGTAACTTGGTGCAAGACTTAAACAAGCTTTAAAAGTGATCTCTTTACCAAATAAACCGTCCAGTTGACAAATTTAACTTCCCGTTTTGCTATGAATTTCTCCTTTTGCCTTTAAAAGTCATCAGTAAAATGTTAAAATGAATTCTAAAACACACAGGCGGCCAGTGAAGAGAAGCTAAACCCGGGGTAATGTTTAGATGTCGGTTAAAACCAGTGATAAGATCCAGATTTCAGTTCTGTGGAGGTCACATTTTGCTCTACAAATTGGTGAAATAACGATTTACTTGACAAATTTGGTCCAAAACACCTTGTTACTGTAAGTTTTTCTGTGTTACACTAAATGATAAATAACAATTACAAAACACATTTGCTCTGGTATTGGTTGATATCGGGTTTGGGCAGATACATAAAGCCTCTGTAGAAAGTGACTGGAACCACCTTCAACAGACTTTAAAACTTAGTCCGTTTTCACCTCTGTCGACTTTTAAAAACTCAGTCCAGAGTATTTTACAGCATCATCACACAGGCTTTTAAACTTTAAAATCTTTAATCTGCAAAGGTTTCACTGTCTCATGACGTGTTACTGTGTTTTGTTTGCAAATAAGAAGGTGTTCTCAATTGACTACTTGGTAAAATACTGAATAAATAAAATTAAATTAAAAAGCCAAAGTATCGACATCGGTATTGGAACAAAAAAGCTGGATTGGTGCGTCCCTAATTTGGACCTGCTTAGACCTGATGTAGTCCTCATTCGCAAATGGTTTAGACCTGGGTTAGTTCTCGAAAAAGCTTTATGTGAACTAATCGTCTTTGAAAATGAACATGACTTACATGTTTTTACACGTTTATTTGCGAGACTTCCTCTTCACACGTTCGAAGAGAAACACAGGAAGAGCGCCTGTGAGTGACCACGGCTAAACGCTGGTGTTGGTGCGTCGGTTCCTCTGTTCGGACCCTGAGGCTAAACGCAGGTTCACATCAGTTCAGAGAGTTAGATGAAAGATGCCGTCGTACCAATGATGGAACCAAGTAAAACTAGTTAAATACCAATGCTGGGTATAAATAAGACGTTGCCAATACGATACATACCTCGATCTGTGGGCTATCATACAATACATACCTCGATCCATGTGCCATGATATGATACATACCTTTATACATGGGCCACGATACGATACATACCTCAATCCTTGGGCCACGATACGATACATACCTCGATCCATGGGCCACGATACGATACATACCTCGATCCATGGGCTACGATATGATACATACCTCAATCCTTGGGCCACGATACGATACATACCTTGATACATCAGCCACGATACGATACATACCTTAATCCATGGGCCACGATATGATACGTACCTCGATACATGGGCCACGATATGATACAAACCTCGATCCATGGGCTACGATACAATACATACCTCGATCCATGGGCTAAGATACAATATATACCTCGATCCATGGGCCACGATATGATACCTCGATCCATGGGCTACGATATGATACATACCTCGATCCATAGGCCACTATACGATACATACCTCGATAAATGTGCCACAATATGATACATACCTCTATCCACGGGCTACGATACGATACCTCGATCCATGGGCTACAATACGATACATACCTTGATATAGGGCTCTTTTGATTCAATATGATTCCATAAAAATAAAGTCTAAATCGTGGCTGTGACACTAAAAGTCTTGGTTAAACCTCGTCTTGTGCAAAGTTCATATGAAACACAAACATTTTAATCCTCAAAACAGTGAAAATGCCAAATGTGTCGCATAAACATATCGATACTGTATCAACACACGAAACAATACAATATATCGATATTTTGATATTTTTGCACAGCCCTAATGTTTGTGTACTGTACTTAAAGTTGTGTTGTGTAACTTTTCTGGTGGAGGGTCCACCACCTGCTCTTCTCCATGGAGATGTTCACAGTTACAGATCTGAAACTGAAGCTCTGGAGTCACTGGAGAGCAAAAGTTTAAAGATCCCATGACATGGTACTTCTTGATGCTTTTATATGGCTCCTTAATGGTTCCCTAATACTGTAAATGAATCCTTCTTCAAAATCAACACTCATGAGAAACAGAGATAAGATGAGAAAGAGTATTTTTTCTCCCTCAGAACAGGTCATAATGGGAGTTGTTGCTTGAATGCAAATGAGGAGAAAAAAGCTGGCCAATAGTAGAGGGTGGGGGCGTGGCCAAACGCTCCGCTCTCCGCTGTAGCTCACAGCTGATCCATTTCCTTGTTTTTGCACGGGGGGAGAGATTTGAAGCGTTCCATTGAAAAATAAACACATTTCCACAGAAAATAAAATTAAACCACTGCTGTTCAAAGGTCCAGAGGCTCAGATAAAGGACTTCCGAGCCTAGAAACACTCGGACGTGCCTCCAGGCAAATAAAAAAACGCATTTCGCATTGCCTAGTGCATTCGCAGTCCAAACTCTCTGGGCGTGATTTACAGAGACGCTGAGTACAGACAGACGGGGGTGGAACTGCATTTGCATTTGTTTTTTCGATCTGACGTCAATAAGGTGCCTTGTTCAAACTCGCCCGTTTGAGCTCTGATTTTTTGTAACGCAGAAAAGGATCGCAAATGCTCAGTTTAGACATTTCGCAACTTTTAGCCATGGGGGGGGGGGGGGGGGCCCTAAACAGGGTAGGGGAGCTCACATTAACGTTCAAAAACCTCAGAAAGTGAAAATTTCATGCCATGGGAGCTTTAAGGAAATTGTAAATTGTGCGATGACAGAGACGTGTGTGTTTTTCTGAAGATGGTTTTATAAT